>MU764762.1:62253-139004 GCA_026770625.1 Nicotiana glauca | reverse complement strand
GTAGGACTTAAAGAACTAAGAATAAGTGTAAAGTGAGGGGATTAGAGGAAGGCCAAAGCAAAGGATGGTCATACCAAGTCATGAGTGGGACTGGCACACCCCGACCCTTTACATGGCTTGAAAAAATAAGAGCAGACTTGAGAAAGTCAGACTTAGGCCTGAATGGGGATTAGGACACCACCAGACTTGAGTCAAGCTCAACACATAACAGGGGTTAAGGGAATGGGACTGATTAGAGTATGGGTAACCTAGTTCTAAACTAGGGATGGCAATAGAGCGCCAACCTAGTCTAAAACAATACTCACACACAAAGGGGTTAGGGAAAGGGATGTATAAGGAAGCATTTGTATCAACAAACAGGATTAAGCCATGGGGATTTGGGGAAAGGGATGTACAGGAAAATACTAATACAAGCATAACAGAATCAAAGACATAGGAATATGGGGTAGGGATGTAACATGCTGAAGTTTAACTGCATAATGTAAGAAAGTCGAACATAAACAGGCATATGAAAAAGGGTAAATAAACGCGTAGTTTGGAGATGGTATTTAAATCATGGACATACCAGTTGCAAACTCAAATAGTAAAGCAAGTAGGGAAGATAGAGTCCTATAGTTTAGCCTTGGCTTTCAGCCGGCTAAANTTTTGAAAACATGTGGTAAGTAAGGCAAAAAATATAATTCAATACCAATCAGAATCAATCAGGGGAAAGGACTTCCTTTAGTTAAGGAGTCGAACTAGAGTAATAAAAGAGCAGAGTTTATTTAAGTAAAGAAGATCAGGAACACATTAGGTAATACAGGGTAAATACATGGGGAATTTAAAATACTCGATTTAGGTAAATAAGGTAAGAGAAAAATCAATTGATAGTAAATCAAGGAGTTATGAATTCGAACTCAGTATTGAATTCAGTCAGAAAAATAGGTCCAAATCAGTCAAAGAAAGAATCAAAATAGATTCATAGGAAATCAACCCCCCAAAATTAAGGTTATTTTGAAAGGGGAAGTCTGACTATAAAGAGATGCACAAACTTAAACATGCGAGGCTAAATTAAACTAAGTAGTTATGTAATCAAAGAGCAGAAGAACATAGCTATAAATGGAATTAAAAGTTCCCGCAGAGCTTAGCAAGAAATCAGAAGCACGAAAGGAGTTTAGACAGTTAGGGTTTTGAAATTAGACAGGCAGCAGACAATCACACACAAAACTCGGAAAACCCCCAGAATCTAGGGTTTTCATCACATTTCGAACGTAAAAAGAAATCATAGGCGAAGATGAACTCAGAAAGAACATAAACATTCGTGAAAAGCATAATGAAAGCAAAGAACACAATAAAGAATCTACTCGGAAACCCTAGAAACAACACGGTAAGAAAAATACATAGAAATCCTAGTAGAAATACTTAGGAACTACAGTAAAAGTAAAAGAAATCACAGTAGAGCAAATAAAACAGAAAATCGGAGAAACCCTAAGTTTTAAGAAGATGAACAGTTCGAAAATAAAATCGACAAAAATGTGGAAAACACTTTGAAATCTTAGAAACTAACATAGGTCTGAAGCAGATATTAAAGAGAAACAGAGATGAAGAACCTCGGAACTTAGGGTTTCAGAGAAAACCCTAGAAAAACGAGAAAGGCCTAGAACGGGCTGGCCCTGAGTCGGCGATGGACTCACAGGGCTAGGATTCGCCGGAGATGAGCCGTAAAATGGCCATAGAACTTGAATCGAAGAGATTCTGAGTCGGGTTCTTCAAGGTCAGACCATGAATTTTCATGCAAAAGGAGGGTAAGGGTGAGTGGGGGTAGATATAGATTACACAAGGCCTGAGAGGCCATGATTTCCGGTGGAATAAGGTCGGAGACCGATGGAGAGGGCTAGGGTTTCAGAGGGGCTTGGGAGCGTATGAGAGACGAAGGGGATACAAGGGCGGCTGCTGAAGAGAAATGATTAGGGTTAGGGGGGCTATTGGATTAAAAAAGGAAGGGGTTAACATGGACCGTTGATCTAAATGATCAACGGTCGAGATTAAGAGGTGCGTGGGTCGGGTTAATTTAATTGGGTCTGGGTCGGGTAATTTTTGAAATTGGGTAGTGTAATTGGGGGTTAGATTGGGGCTTGAATTGGGCTAAAATTTAAATTAAAAAGGGCTACAATTTAAATAGCCAATTTTCCCCAATTTTGATTTTATAAAATAGTAAATGATGTTCAAAAATCAAATTAAAATTACTGTGTTAATAAAAAATGCATAAGTACTAATTTAAAAATATTAGGAATGATTTTTGATTACAAATGCTATTAAATCGAGAAATAGGCTAAAATTGCAATTTCATGCAGTTTTAATTTAAAAATACCAAACGGACTTGTAAAATCATGTAAATTATATTTTTGTATAAATATGAGAATAAAATAAATTATTCACCAAAATGACAAGTTTTGAGAATAATTATTGGATTTTATAGTGCAAAATAGGCCATAAATTGGTTTTAAAAATCCTTAAAAATGTGGAAAAATACCAAAATCTTTGTGGATGTTTATACATGCATATACATGCTAATTTGAAATTATTTTGAGTATAAAAATAAATAGGAAAAAATTGGGTATCAACACAAAAGACTTAGTCTGATGAATGTTTCTCATAAGATAGTAAATCTAGTCTAATGAATTTTCTCCTAGGATCTAAATCTTAGTATGATGAGTAGCTCTCCTAAGATAGAAAACCTAGTCTGATGAATCTTCTCCTAGAATCAAAGTCTTAGTCTGATGAATTTTCTCCTAGGATCAAAATCTTAGTCTGATGAGTCGCTCTCCTAAGATAGAAAACCTAGCGTGATGAATCTTCTCCTAGAATCAAAGTCTTAGTCTGATGAATTTTTCTCCTAAGATAGTAAACCTAGTCTGATGAATTTTCTCCTAGTATCAAAATCTTAGTCTGATGGATCGCTCTCCTAAGATAGAAAACCTAGTCTGATGAATCTTCTCCTAGAGTCAAAATCTTAGTCTGATGAATATTTCTCCTAAGATAGAAAACCTAGTCTGATGAATTTTCTCCTAGGATAAAAATCTTAGTCAAAATGGTTTTACTCACAAGGGACGTACATGCCAATCAAGTCTTTAGTTTTGTTCTCACCATCGCATCAATAGCTTAGGTAACAACTCACAAGTCTGCCCAGTCACCAAACTGGGGCAAAAATTTTTGTTTGTTTGTTTATTTTGTTGCCATCAGGAGCCCACCTGGAGAGCAAGGGAATACTTTTCAAGTTCAATAATCAGGAGCCCACCTGGAGAACAAGGGAATACTTTTCAAGTTTCATCAATCAGGCACCCACCTGGAGAACAAGGGAAGTACAATTCAAATTTTAGCTTTCAATTTTTTATATTTGATAACATGATCTACACAACCACCAAACTGGGGCAGAAAATTTTCTTTGTTTGTCTATTTTGTTGCAGTCAGGAGCCCATCGGAGAACAAGGGAATACATTTCAAGTTCAGCAATCAGGAGCCCACCTGGAGAACAGGGAATTCATTTCAAGTTCAGTAGTCAGGCGCCCACCTCGAGAACAAGGGAAGTACAATTCAAATTTTAACTTTCAATTTTTAATATTTGATAACATGTCGTGCCAAGCCACCAAACTAGGGCAGAAATTTTCTTTGTTTATTTATTTTGTTGCAGTCAGGAGCCCACCTAGGGAACAAGGGTATACTTTTCAAGCGTCATCAATCCGGAGCCCGCCTGGAGGATCGAGACATATACTTCAAGTTTTAGCGATCAAGCATCACTCGGAGAAAGGGAAAAACACTTCCGAATGCGATTCAAGTCAGCAACAAAATAGGCTTGCAGGGAGAATGCAAGTCAACAGTCAGAGATGATCAACAAAAGTTAGTCATGATCTGAGAAAAAGAGAGAAATCCAAGAAGTGAATCCACATATAGAAGTTGATGAAAGATGTGCGCTTCTCAAGACATGGTTGAGGTCACAAGCACTACATGTCCAGTTTTGGTCTGAAAAAGCTGAGGAAGAACGAGCTAGCACCTGCAACTAGCAAGTGTCAAGGTTCAAATCCAAAGTCTTCATGAAGAACCATTCAAGATTCAAGATCAAGCTTCAGAAGACTTATATATAGGAATCTTGTAACTCGTAGTTGATAGGTTTAACTAGTCTTTTTCATGTTTTGATTTTTGATGTAACATCAGGGCCACGGACCGGAACCTCGGCGGAGCGGCACCTCGCTCGGCTCTCAACCTCGGTACTCCATCACCTCATTCACTTTCGAACTACACCTAACCTGATTCCATTATAGCCAAAGATATGTAGGCAACCTTTGAAGCAAGGTCCGGTCAGACAGTTTTTCAAAAAAAAATGCTTCTCATGGAGTTTCAAATGGGCAAAAATCCCTCACAGTGCTTACTTTATCTTTGCTCGAAAACTCTTCGTGTTTCCGAGCAAAGAGGGCCAGCTGTAAGCACATGATTTTTGCCTTACATGAAGATAACTCCTAAAAATAGATCAAAATAATTTTTATTGATTTTGTAGGAATTTTCCTTTATTTAGCTGCATTTCATGCATTTTAATATTTTAAAATCATAATAATAAATACCAAAAAATATTTTACATAGCATTTAGGTTTTATCGGAAGTCATTTGGTTTTCATAAAAAATTTAAAATTCACAAAAAATATTTGATTTTTACACCTTTTCCTTTTGTTGATCTTTATCTTCTAATTTAGGATTAAGTAGTTTTTGTAATTTTCATAATTAGTATAATTTTAGATAATTTAGGTTTTCAATTCTAGGATTTTTAATTTAAAAAAAGAAGATAAAAAGAAATTGGGAATAAAAATTGAAAGAGCCCTTCTCCAAAATATTTCCCCTCCCCCTCCCAAAGACCTTCCCTCAAAATATTTCCCCCCCTAAAAAGACCTTTCCCCAAAATATTTCCCCCCTCCCCCCAAAAAAAAACCTTCTCCAAAATTTTTTCTCCCCAAAACTACTCCCCACTCCATCACATTAAAAACACACACGCACAAAATCATTCAGGGGATCAGTCGCAATTCATAGACTTCCCTCCCCAGTACATCTTCTTCTTCACAAGGCAAGGAGAAGCCAAAATAGTCATGGATTTGGATGACTAAAGACTTAGTATAGAGGAATTGGACAATCTCGAAACCAGCTCCCTTCTGCTTTTCCATCTACTTACAAAAGAGAAGAAACGTCATTTGCTTGACCTACAATATAGCTCCTACATTTCCCCGTTAAAGCCAGCAACTCACCTCTTCCAAAGGGCTCTGCTCCAGATCAGAAATCACCATTGAAATACCACCTAAAAAAAAACACAGCTGAACCGGCTCATAAACTGCCCCTCAAAACTCAGCAAAAATCAGTTGTAAAACCCAGCTCAAAACCAGCCCCAAACCGTCCTAAAATCACCTAAAACGTTCAATTCATGAGGGTCGTCGAGGTCAACATTCGGGTGCTCTGTCGCGGGTCTTGTTCGGGTTCGTTATAGATTTTACTTCGAGGTGTATTCAAAGGCTTATTTTTAATAAAAGTTCAGAAGGAATTTTGGCTACAAAAGGTTCCATTTCTCACTTTTAATTTCATGTTGCTTCATTATTCTATTGTGTTTACATGTGAGTGTTGATTTATTTATCTATGTTATGGTGTGTTGGAATTTTTATTTTTTTATGTCGAGCATTTAAATGGTGTTAGTCGGACTTTTGGTTGATCGCTGAAATCCCGATTTAGATTGTTGTTGTGGTGTTTGTGTAGATGCCTAGAATGGTATTTCTTAGCTGACCTCATTTTCCTTTGAGATTGTAAAAGTTTTATTTTCTCTATCGTCTGAGGATATACTTTCTTTTATTATAATTCGGAACCTTTAAGCTCTTTGAATGATAAATCTATACGACGTGTTGCAATCTTTTTTTTTTTTTGTGTTTTTTTAATTTATTTTCAATGGTATATGTATGCACGAAGCTGTACAGAAAACACGAATGCCTTATATTTTGTGTTGGTTTTTATTATTACTTGATTGGCTGGTTTAGTTATTCCAAATTTAATACTATAAACTTAGAGGCATAACTTTGGGCGTTCAAAAAATATTTTGTTTCCTAATGTGAATAGATTGGTTTGGAATAGTTAGACTAAATCCAATGGGCATAGTGATTTTTCCTTATTTTGAACGATTTAGTATTATTGAACATAAAAAATAGTAATATGGTTTTAGTTTATGAACATCCGTAGTTTTCTTTAGTTGAGTACAATCTTTTGAAATAATTCGAGGTGTGCCGTACCAAATAAAATCTCAAGATGCATGGCCCTTGCTTAATTGATTTTGAATCCTTAGAATTCGAGGTATGCCATTTAGTTGAATTTTCATGGCCCTCGCAAAGTTGCAAACGCGTAGTTGCTTTAGGCGCGTCCTTTTAATAATTTACCTTCCTAAACTCGAATGCACATTTATGTGACCCAAATCCAAATCCAAATTCCAACGAATTTAAAATATGTCAAAAATCGCGGGTGCATTTATGTGACGCGGTTTGAGGCGTATTTTAGCGACGTTGCAATTCTCCTTAAAATATGAATAAAAGCGTTTGAAAAGTTAAAATTTGCACATAGGCTCATAATTGTATAAAATCGAATAAATAAGCCAAATATGATAGTTGAGCGACCGTGCTAGAACCACGGAATCCGGGAATGCCTAACACCTTCTCCCGGGTTAACAGAATTCCTTACTCGGATTTCTGGTTCGCGGACTGTTAAACAGAGTCAATAATTTCCTCGATTCGGGATTCAACCGGTGACTTGGGACACCATAAATCTCCCAAGTGGCGACTCTGAATCTTTTAAATTAATTCCGTTTTGATTGTCACTTCAAGTTGGAAATAACTCCCATTTATTATACCCCTTTACGGGGTGTAGTAGGAAAAAAGAGGCGTGACGATAACCAACAATGAAAAATAGGAAGATGAAGGAAAAACTTATTGAAGAATTCCCCGCCTTGCTCTCAATGTGTTCTTGCCTCCTTAGGTCTAATTTGTGTCCAAAATATGTCCCCCCTTATCTTTTGGCCGGCCTCCTTTGTTTAATATAGGATTTAGGGCTTAAAATCCCATGTTTTGCAATTTAGTCCTTGAAATTTTTGCTTCCTGTCGCGGTCCCACTGCGGTTACGCCAGCACCGCGGCCAGAATGGTCCTCCGAATATTTGGTAATGTTTTGCCACGGTGTTTTGCTGCGGTCCTACCGTAACCGCAATTTTTTACCCTGTTCTCTTTAGAATTTGGAAAACCTTAAAATATGAAAGTTTTATCCCTTTGAGCTAGCTTTCCAACCATATATTGTGGAACCCAAATGGAGTTTTGAGCAAAGAGTTATCTATATTTTACTAGACAGTGCGCAATATGCCTCTTTGAGTCTCGTTCGTACTTAATTATCAAATTTGAGCCCCGAATACGATCCCAGCTTAATTCCTTGGGCTTTTACTCAGAATTCAAAGCTCCAAGTCACTTGAATTCATTTCATAACATCTATATAGCTCGAAATCACTCCTATAAGGCATAAAACACACTGTTAGTGCAAAACACTAGCGATTAAGGCGCAAATTCAACTAAAGTGAAGTAAATTAGAGTGTAATAATCCACTAAAATACGTAATTATAGCCGATCATCAATACCCTAAACTTAAACCATATCATCGGAAAAATTCTTGGAGTGTGGACCAGTGCGCTTAAACACATGAACTTCAGGACTTTCAACATCCTCAACATCAGTGATACTAGAGTCAACAAAATTTGTATTCTCAAAGTCCTTGGCTGACTATAGTCTCACTTAATATTATTAAGTCATATTTAAACAGCTTATGAACTGTTGTAACTATTTTGAAAGGTTAGATTGGGTTTAGTTGGTTGGCCTTGTCCCAACAAGAGGCGCCATCACGACGGGGTCCGGGTTTGGATCGTGACAAGTTGGTATCAGAGCCTTGATTACTAGGTCTCACGAGTCATGAGCAGGTTTAGTAGAGTCTCGAGGATCGGAACGGAGACGTCTGTATTTATTCTCAAGAGGCTGTAGAACCTTTAGGAAAACTTCACATTCTTGAATTCTTATCGTGCGTCCTTGATTCAGCTTGAAAAGAAACTCTTCAAATTCCTTCCATGCGTTCATATGCGCGCATGGACGCTCAGTATCAGATGTGCCTTGATGGCTTGTGATTCCCTGATCGAGGGGCAAGATGTAATCTCTGTGAGTTTATGCTGGGCCAGTCTGGAGGACTTGAGATCAGATCTTTGCCTATGGCTTGAGCACCGTGGTGCTGATTGTGTGAGCAAGTGTTTTTTTTTAATTTACACGTTCGGTATTGTCCCTATTAATGGAAGTGACAGCTGGATAGTCACGTGATGAGTATGTTAGTACTGCAAGATGTATTTATGTGACGTGGAAGTGATGGGGAAAGTCTGCTGGATGATAGATGAACTATTAAGTGTATGATTTCCATTGTGATTGGATGTGTTGCTCCGAGTTATGGGCACGTGAAAAATCTTTTTGTGTCTCCTAGTTGGGAGTGAAGTAAATTTTATGTTGCGGTATGAGTTCAGACTCAAGAATATTAAGTGGCTGTGTAATGTGTATGACGGTGGAAGGTATACAAAAATGTTATATTAAGGCGAAGCAAGTGGGTTATCTCCCGCGGAGTGTGCTGAAGTGGTGTGATATTTATGTGTATGTTAGAAGATATCATGTGTAATTTAAGGGTACGTGTTGAAATTTGAAATTTTGGGTCTCTTAAGAGAGTGGGCTTAACTGTTGCGGGTATGAATGCGAGATTTGTAGAAGATTTACAGTACTAGATGATCTGTGTTTTAAAAAACTTATAAATGATTCGAGTTTAATCTCGCTATGGTATTGTGGCATCAATAGGGTAAAAGTGTTATGAGTTATTGAACGTGTTTTGATCTATGGCTTCGAGCCAAGTAGGGGAGTCTGCTGTGAGCAGTCCGTTGCGTGGTTAGGTGCTATGTTGGTTCCAGTTTGGGGCTATGGCTAGAGTAAAGGAAAATTTTGACAAGGTTATATTATGCTTCATAGGGTATGAGAATCACGGAATGTCTAGAGTGTTGTTGGTAAAGAATGCTCGGCGCATAGAGCAGGAAGTTGCTTGGTTGTATTGGGATGAGGATTTCATTTTGCAGTATCAGAGTGCCAATGAGGCACGGGTGGTTCTGGTCGTTAGGTCAGGTAAGTTGCAGTTTGAATAAAGAGTGAATGACTTTCGAGAATGGTTCTAATGTGTTCAAGATTCTACAGGGAACAATCAGGTATCTTAAGGTTGTGTAGGTGGTAAGAAACTATTTTTTTTCATTGGAAAAGGTCAAGACTTGTGGTATTTCTATGTGAATTATGGGATTCTATGTATCAGTATCAGGAAAGTAAAGGTAACGAACTTAGATTCGCAGGAATTTCTTTAGAGTAAAGTATTCATGTATGTGGTATTTATGGAAATATTTGAGAGAGTATTCAACGGCTTATGGGCCTTGGGCAGTGTGGTTATGGTTGGATCTCGTGTGGTAAGCCTGCGTTGAGGCATTGTGGTGCTACAGCAAGAGGGAGCATCAAGTTGAAAATGAATTAGAAGGAAATTTAGATAGATGGAGTAGCTTGATAGTAGACCGAATCGATATGGTAAGGATATGATCAATTCTTTGTATGTGTTCGAGGTAATGGGTTCTTACAAGTATTTTGCAGCAATGCTCATGGGTTTTGATGGCTTGCTTAGCTTGGTCTAGTTAGAAGGATTCAGTCCTGGCAGTTTAAATTGTGCAAATGGAATTGGGAGAGTTCTTGTTGATTTCTACCGTAGTTGGAGAGGCGGTTTTTCTACGAATATGAGAGGCATGGGATGTGTAATGGTTTTTCATCTAGATGGGATCAATGGAAGTTCTTGACTAGTTGAGTGCGTAGATGTCTGTGGCTCGAAAGGGAGATAAAAGCTCTCCTGTTATCCTTGGATGGTATGGTATATGCGGTATGTTATGGAGCATTGAGATTTGCGTGTATGAGGTTTTAGTTCAGTTCTGAAGGGAAGTTCATAACACTCTTAGGCAGCGAGTAGCCTCACATGATTAAGAAAATAGTATTATATTTGGAAGTGATTTGATGGGAGTATAGGTTTCAGAAAAAGGGCAATGTGATTAAGTTGATGGCACTTCAGTAGTATTGCGACACTTTCAGTCTAGATCGACTGCTGATATTTAAGTTGCTTGTATGCCACATGGGAATTTTAGAATATTTTTCGTGGAATGATTGGGTACCCAAGGTGTGATATGTATTTGGACAGCGGAATTTGGGATCAGGTATGGCGATTTGTGGGCTACATAAAATTGTTGACCGGAAATTCTCGTATCCAGGCTATGTTGTGGTCGTAGATCGTGTGCATCGGCACTGTTTAGAGACTATTAGGGTTTGGAGACCTGAGCGGACCTTTTGTTGCTTGGGATATTAGATCTTGGATGTGACACTGGGTTCAAACTGGTTATTTCCGTGTTGTGTTATTCTAGACTATTGCGATAAGATGGCGCGGCTGGCTATGTCGGGAAATGCCACAGATTGAGTGGCGATGTTCGTCAGATTATCTCCTACTGGGGATATTTATTTTGAAGTCCCAGCAGACAGCTGGGAAGGATTGCCTTTCTTATTTAGGGTCTTGTGACGAGTGTTAATGCTAAGGCTCCTCATATTAATTCAGTCCCTGTGGTGAGGGACTTCTCAGAGGTGTTTCTTGTGGCTGGGCATGTCGCCGGGCAAGGTTGTGGATTTCGATGTTGATTTGGTGCCTTGTATCACATCGTATAGCATCGGCAAAGTTATAGAGGTGGATGGAGCATCTTCAGGCTTCCTCGATAAGGAGTTCGTTGGCAGGCCAATGTGGGTGAGTGTTCTATCTTGAGTCGGCTGGGTTGGCTCCGAATAGCATTATTGAGGGAGGTATTAATTCGACCGTTGTTGAGCTTATCAGTGATACGGGGAGATCTATGAGTTACCTTTCCTTGTTGTGAGATGTTATGAATTGCTGGTTATAGGCACATATGGTGCAGTTCAATTGGGGTCTCTTAGTGGAATTCGAGCGGGAAGAGTAATTGAGCATTGCTTAGTGAACGGAGTATCAGTTATGTCCAATCGGGTTGTGTGGCGTATGTTATTTGTTTTACCGTGGATGTAATGATTTACCATGGTTCCAGATATCAAATTGTGTGTGGCTATCGATTTTGAGCATAGTGACTCGAGGTATTTCATGTGGAGCAGTGTTTGGATAGGGTCACGCATTGTAGCGAGGCTACGTGGAGATATGACCTTTCGGTGTAGATTCATGTGTTCTATTTCTATGATGTGAGACGGGGTCTCAACCTTGTGTTCTGATGGTACTGGTAAGCTTGAGGTACAACTCTCTCGTTTGGTCATTTTCATGATTTGAGTATGTTCAGACCGTTTGTTATTGGTGCGTGTATTATGCAAGTTGTGGCTTAGGCCTGTATTGATGTGTCATGTCACCATAGTGGTGTGTTGGATTCGAGGTGATCGTTGGGATCATTAATGAATGCGAACAGATTTGATTTTAGCTTGTTGGAAGGATAATAGCGAGATTCAGCTCGGAAATTTGCTATGGTATTAGCCAAAGGGGAGTGGCTTCATGAATGGTTGACCTGAGAAATGGTTACGATTTATTGCATTTTCATTTATCATTAGCAGTATATAGAAGTGTTGGAATAAGACCTTAGTTGATAAGAGGTTTTCTACCGGTACTCGGGTGTTGTGTGCAGCTGTTGTGAATAGAAGTTGTCATTTCGAGTGTTTGAGTTATGTGGTATATCATATAATTGCACCTGAGGTTACAGGTATGGGCTATTACAGCTGGTTCGGGCTTATTCTGAATATAGATGTGAGGTTCTGATCTTGTGTATGATTTCGGAAAGTCCAATGTGGTTCTATGATTTATGGGCTAGACTGGATGGTGTAATTATAGTAATATGTGTTATCGGACCTATATGAGATAGGGTGACGTGGGATCACCCCGGGTATATGCATGGTAAAGTTATTCAGCGATTGGCTGGCTTTTAGAATAGTTCTGGGTACGTTCGAGGACGAACGTGTGTTTAAGTGGGGGAGGATGTAATGACCCAACCGATCGTTTTGAGCTTTTGCACTTTGATCGCCAGCTTTCGGGCATGACTTGCCCCGTGTAATGTATTATGACTGATGTAAATCTTTTGTTTTGTATTTTAGGAAAAAAAATCGGAACGAATTTGGAAGAAGAGTCTCAGTTGAAAGCTTTGAATTTGAAATGTTTGACCAAGAGTTAACTTATTTGTATATGAGCTCGAATCGGAGTTTTTATGATTTGGTTAGCTTCTTTGGTGATTTATGACTTTGGAGCGTGATCGTAATTGGGTTTAGAGGTCTGGTGTAGAATTAGGCTTGAATTAGCGAAGTTAGTACTTTGGTGATTTCCGGTTGATAGGTGAAATCTTGATCCGAGGGTCGGAATGGAATTCCGAGAGTTGCTATAGCTTCGTTAGGTCATTTGTGATGCGTTTGCAAAATTTTAGGTCATTCGAATGTCGTTTGGTCGGGTTTTTGATCGAAAGTGTATTTCGGAAGTTTTTGAGAAACTTAGGCTTGAATTCGATGCGTTTTGAGTAATTTGATGTTGTTTGAGGTGTTTTGATGATTGGAGCAAGTTTGAATGATGTTTTAGGATGCGTTGATGCTTTTGGTTGAGGTCCCAGGGGGCCTCAGGGTGATTTCGGATGGCTAACGGGAGGTTTTTGGGACTTAGGATGTTGAACAAAATTTCAGGTCCGTGCTGCAGGGTTTTGCTCTATGCGATCGCAGGAGAGGCATTGCGATCGCATAGGAGGATTTTGAGGGGGATTGTTGGTTGTTCAATCCAATCGCATAGGGTGGCATGCGATCGCACAGTGTAAGTTGATCCGGGATTTTGAGGATAAATTCATTGTATGCGATCGCAGGTGTTGGTGTGCGATCGCATAGGCCATGGAATTTGTGCATTGCGATCGTATTGGTGTATTCGCGATTGCACAGTGTTAAATTTGGAGATGGGAATTTTGTGCATTGCGATCGCAAGCCTTGGCCTGCGATCACCTAGAAGGAAAATATATAGCTGGGCAGAATGTTTTAAAAGCTCATTTCCGCGATTTTGGGTCATTTTTCCTTCATGGTCGATCGTTTTGAGAGCTTTTTGGGTGAGATTAAAGAGGGATTCAAGGGAAATCGATTGCAGGTAAGATTTTTGATCTCAATACTCATTTTTATTGTGAAATCCACCTAGAAATTCATGGAAACTAAGCCTAAAATTGAAGAAATAGGGCTTGATATTTTGAAATTTGATTTGGGGATTTGATGGGCCATTTGATCTCGGATTTGAGAGTTCCTGGTATGTATGAACTCGTGAGGAGATAAGGAACGCATTGATGTAAAAATTTCTGAGTTTCGAGAAGTGGGACCAGGGCTCGGGTTTTGGTAATTTCGGGATTTGTGCCCGTTATTGTTTGTTTTTGTTTGGGCTTTGTTCCCTTAGCATATTGTGATGTATTCGCTCTGATTGTGGATAGATTCGACGCACGTGGAGGCCGATTTAAGGGGAAAAGGTGTCGCGAGCTAGAGATTTTGCCGGATCGAGGTGAGTAATAATTATAAATGATATAATGAGGGTTTGAAACCCCGGATTTGCACATCGTAGTGCTATATTGAGGTGACTTGCACGCCGGATAGCGAGCGTAGGGTAGATCACCATTGGGGATTGTGACTTGGTCCGTTCCGATTGATGAATTTACTCCGTATTTGACTAAAATTACTTGTTATCATCATAATTTGGGCTGATTGCCATATTTGGGCTTCGTGCCAGCTATTTGAACCCCTTCGGGGATTGTTGTCGATAATTCCTCACTGTTTTAATTATATATTTGAACTCAGTCATGTATTTTCCACTGTTTTAAAAATCAGCCAAGTTTACTATGCCTTAAACACTCGAAATGATATTTCTAAATATATTTTGGGCTGAGCATCATGCTTTATTGTTGCCCGAGCGGCTTATGTGATTTTGTTGACTGAGTAGGGCCGAGGGCCTGTATTGTGAGGATACTTTTAGATCGGGTTGCATGCCACAATAGTGTTATACTGATACTGATATGAGGCCGAGGGCCTAGATTTGTTGCCACGAGATGGCTTGATATTGCGCTTGGGCCGTAAGGGGCCCCTCCCGGAGTTTACACACCCCTAGTGAGCGCCGTCGACGATAAATGAAGCGGGCTGCACGCCACAGCGGTACCGGTACTGTTTGATGTGTTTGCATTATCTTATTTGTCTGATATTATCTGTTGTTTTGTGCTACTTCTTGCAATATGGACCTGATACTCCGACATTCCTTGATAACTGAGTGTTGTGCCCGCGGGGCAGAAATTCTATGCTTGTCTGCACTATTTGTTTTTGGAATTCATTTGCGTTACCGATGAAAGGATCATTTTCAAAAGAGGTTTTAAACTAAGCTAAGATATTTTCTAAATATTTCACGGCTTCACTGTTTCTGTCAAGAGTTTTACGCTGCCCCTATATAGCGTGATGGTTTGCTTTATGTGATTTCTTACTGCTAAGTTGTTATTTACCCTTATTACTGACTGAGTTGGAGTAATCACTTTACTTTCTGCACCTCACGTGCAGATGCATGTATTTGTTCACCTGGTTGCCGGTTTTGTATGATTAGAGGCAGAGTTATCGGAGTTTAGTGAGGTGACTGTCAGCGTTCGCGATACCGCTTTTCTCCCTTTTCGTTGCTTGTCCTATTATGTATATTTCAGATATTGTAGTTGTGTTCATATTCTAATAGTTGCTCGTGACTTGTGACACCCCGATTATGGCTGTGTCGGGTTGAATTTCCGCTAATTAATATTATTAAGTCATATTTAAACTGCTTATGAACTGTTTTGAAAGGTTAGATTGGGTTTAGTTGGCTGGCCTTGTCCCCACGAGAGGCACCATCACGACCGGGTCCGGGTTTGGGTCGTGACATCTTCGTGGACGGCCTCGTTGATTGCAGCATTGAACTTTCTTCTGATTTTTCGTACCGGTAGGTAGAATGGATCGACATTCGGCTTGTGTGTTGCAATTTCTTTCGGGATACCGGGCGTATCTACATGGTAAAAAGCAAATAGATCGGTGTTATCATTTAAAAATTTATGGAATTTACGTGGTGTTTTGTGAGTTTGTGGCCGATATAGGCTTTTTGTTGTGGTCGCTTTTGTCCAGCTAGACAAGGTCGAGGTCTTCCACTGTTGACCTTGTGGCTTCCACGACGTCAGGGTCTCTGACAATGTCTGTTTGTTCGTCGAACTCGGGCCCTAACTTCGGTAATTGCTATGATCCTGAGCCCTCATCTCTTAACTGTTGGGTGTATGTGCAATCTTGAGTGATGCGGCAACATTCTTGAGCTATGCGCTGTTCACCGCGGATGCTGAATATTCCCCATATGGTAGGGAAGTTGATGACCTGGTATAAACTGGACAGGATGGCCCTCACGACGTGTATCCAGGGTCGCCCTATAATGGCGTTGTAGGCGGTGTCTTGGTTCATGACATGGAATGTTGTTTCCAAAGTGATGCCCCCAGCCAGGATGTGCAATGTTATCTCTTTGAAGGTTCGTTCAACTGATTGTTAAAACCTATTAGTGTTATGCAGTGTGGTACTATCTTATCCTCGAGTCTCATTTGTGTGAGAACCCTAGGGTGGATAATACACGCGCTGCTCCCGTCGTCTACCATGATTCTTTTTACATCGGTATCTGAAATTCGTAAAGTAATGACAAAAGCGTCAAAATGAGGAAAGGTCAAACCGTGGGTATCCGACTTATCGAAGATGATACTGTCTTCGAGTTCATCACACTGTTCGTGGGTGATCGACCGTTTCAATTTGTGTGTGGTGGTGAATGTAAGCACGTGATTTTTGCTCTATATGAGAACTACTCCCAAAAATTCAAAATAAAATAGTTTTGTGTCGTTTGCAATTGTTGTGAATTTTATGTCATTTTTCTTTTATTGTTTGCATTTGTGCGTGCATGTTTATATGTAAAATTAATGAAAAGACAAAATATGCCGCATTTGCATTCTTAGGATTTAATTCCACAATTATGTGTAATTAAGTTTGTTTTACAAAAAATGAAAAATCACAAAAATATGTATTTTTGCATTTTTAGCATTTAATGTCCAAATTGTGTAATTTTATTTTAATTGATGTTTAATTTTGTGTGATAATTATTATTAGGAGTTGATTAGTATTTTAAGTTAGTTTTGGTTTTACTAATTTAATTTAGGATCTTTAAGTGTTAATTTTGCAACAAATAAAAGAAAAGAGAGCAAAAAATAAGGAAGGAAAATCGGATTGGGCCTCTTATTCTAATTTGAATTAACCTGGCCCAAGTGTCTCACAAACCCAACCCAAAACCCAACGGGTCAACCCGACCCGGTCTGCCCTATAACCCAAACAACCCCTCTCTTCATTTCATTTTCATTTCCAAACCCTAAACCTAAACACCCGCCCCCCTTTCTCATCTTCCTCACACCTTCTCCTCACGTCCAGCAGCCACCACCTCTTCCCCGTCGTCCAAACGACCCCATCCATGGCTGCCCTCTTTTTTCTTCTTCTAACAAAACGACCATTGCTCCAAGCAACCCCCCCACGTTCGAACCTCACATCCATCCATGAACGACCACCATTTCCAGCCATATCCAGCGAACCAATAGACTAGCCTCGTCCCGTCCAGTCGAGCCTACCTTCCGACGAACCAGCTCTCCACAGCACCCTACACCATCGTCGACCACTCTCCGTCGACAAACCACTATTTTCCGTCGACCACTTCACTGTCCGTCGACTTTATCGTCCCAAACGCACCACCCAAACGTCCAGTCACTCGTCAAACCAGTCAGTCTTCGCCAGTATGTTCGTCGTCATTGTCAGTCATCATCTTCAGTCTATTCGTTGTTTGTCGTTTGTTTAAAACGATCGCTGTCTGGACATATTTTGTTTACGTCGAAGTTGAAGTCTTCGTCCGAGATTTTGGTTCAATATTGTTGATTTCATTTAAAGTCATATCAATGTGCAGATGTAATTGTTGCTTCATTTCGGTTTAATCGGAAAGCTCCTTCAGGTCTGTCCTTCATCTTCTTTGTTTTGGTAGGATGATTCTATTTAATAGTTATGTAAATATTTAGAGTTTATAGCTTGTGTTTCATTTTTGTGTTCATTATTCTACCATGCTTTAGCTTCATTTTGAATGTCTCTCATTAAGTCACGGAATCCTTCATCTTGGTCTGGTTTTAATTTGAAGTTCAATTGATGATTGATTTTAGTAATTTAAATCTACTGGATTGTGCTGTTAATTCTGATATGAATCTGACTTTGTTGAAGTGATTCCTAAATGTTGTTGATTAGGAGTTTGTTTAGTTAGATTAATTGTTGAATTTGATTAGGAATTTGGTTATAGCTGTAGTGATTTGGTGTTTAATTAGGAATCAGTTTTGGTCAGTTGATAGCTTTGTTATAGATTGAAAGTTTGGGGGTAGAACAGTAATTTTAGGGGTAATATGGGAATTGATAACTTGAAGAATTATTTATGTTGAGTGTTCTGTCCACTAAGCACTAATAATAGTAAAATAAGACATTATTTAATGCATAGTGGGGAACAAGACATAATGGTGTTAAAAGAAGTAATTAAATATGTTACCCATGCTTTGAATTAAAATAAGAAGAGACAATTAGTAGTGGGGGACAAATGAATTAAAAATGGCACAAAACACTTAGTAATGGGCTGGTAAGAGAATATCATGGGCAAGAATTTTCGGAATTGTTTAAGTGTCCCAAGTAAAGGGTCTGGTTTTTGGGCTATAAATGCTGGAAGTTTGGACAACATAGGGGTGGCTTTGGAAATCATCTTTGAGAGGTCCCATTTGAGAATAGCATAAGTATTTGATAAAGAAACAATTAGTTTGGAGAGCCTAAGAGAATAGAGGTCTTCTTTTAGTCCAAAAAATCAGTCTTGTGAGTTCTTCCTTAATCAGTCTAAGAGAGAACTTTTTTTTGAAAGCTTAAGAATCAGTCTGTTTGAGTGTATAACGGTGTCATTGGAATTTTGGGTCCAAATTTGGTTCAATTCAAGTTCAGCCTGGGGTGTTAGTGTTGTTGTTGGGTTTTACTGGTTTCCTATTGTTCCTGGTACCTGTTTCTATTGTTGGTTTTACTGTTGTATTGCTGTGTTGGAATTGGTACCAGTCTTGTTTGGTTTGAAAAAATTCTGGAATTGCTGGGTTGTGCCTTGTTGCTGTTGGTATCTGCTGTTGCACTACTGATGTTATTGTTGCTGTGTTACTACTGCTGACTACTCCTCCTCCTTCTATTTTCCATTATCCAGGTACACACTCTGAAATCATGTACTGATGTAAACCTGAAGTTGGAGATGAAATGAAATGCTATCAAGTTTCCTTTTGAATTCTCTCGCAACTTTAATTGGATATTGAGTAGAATTTTTACTTGCAACTGACTTATAGGTGCATAAATTGGACTGTTGAATCCATCTCTACAAACATGTGAATATCCATTGTAATTAATCTTAGTTGTTGATTACTAGTTATGAAATATAGTGTAGTTAATGCGTTTCCAGCTTGCCGTAAAATAGCTTCAAATAGTTTACAGGTTCAAATAGTTCAAATGGAAATCAGCATGTTGGTTTAATGTGTCTAGTTCTGAAATTGCGAGGCCACTTGAGTAAATAACATCATTTTAAATAGCAATTTGAATAATGTTAGTAACTAATGTTAGTGATGAACGTTAGCAGGATGTCAGTTTGTAAGCGTTGATGTATTAAATTCAAAAAATGGCTTTTGTATTACACATAGTTAATTCCAACGGTTCAATTCATCTAATACTGTTAGTTTAAGTTAATTAGAGAATAGGTAGTTTGTTTTAATATTTTTGTCAATCTCGTATGCATATTATAATTTCATCTTTAGTAGTTCGCTTATAGAATAAGGCACGGAATAATTTTCCATTTTTACAAGTTCGATTGTAATTTTTCGGTAGCATCTATTGTAATCTAATAACTAATAAGAGGCCCAAGCTTGTCAAGCATGTAAATTAATTAGGACCTTTTCTCTTTTATTTTAGAGACAAACTTAAGAGGAAAATGTAGTCACTTTAGGATTATCCTTTTAAAAAATAAATGAGACGAGCCTCGCCAAATAAAACGCACAAGTTGCGGGGCCCTCATAAATGTATATATGTTAAAATACTTAGCTTTCGGGACGGACTGTTTTAGCGAATTTCACGGCCTACCCCAAAATAATAAGGCGTTAGTCTCTTTAGGCGCGTTTTTAATAGTTTTATCTTCCTAAATTTGGGTGTGCATTTCATGCGACCCAAATCCAAATCCCAAAACGTTGAATAAAATGCATCGAGGATCCGGGTGCATTTCATGTGACGTGATCCAAAAATATATTTTAAACAGCGTTCAATTCCTTAAAAATAATTAAAAGCGATTAAAGGTTAAAATTTACACATAAGGAGTAACACGTTTTAAAAATCAAATAAATAAGCCGAATATGACAATTGAGCGACTGTTCTAGAACCACGGAACTCGGGAATGCCTAACACCGTCTCCCGGGTTAACAGAATTCCTTACTTAGATTTCTGGTTCGCAGATTGTAATATGGAGTCAACTTTTTCCTCAATTCGGAATTCAAATCGGTGACTTGGGACACCATAAATCTCCCAAGTGGAGACTCTGAATCTCTTAATAAACGAACCCCATTTCGATTGTCCTTTAATTGGAAAAACTCCCTTTACCACACCCTTCGCGGGGTGCGGTAGCGCCAAAAAGAGGTGTGACAGTGAACTTCACATAGATTACTGTTGCTTCGTTGACTCTGCCGATAATCATTTGGATGGTGCGTGTGGGGGAGGGTGGCTTTGGGGGACCTTGATGTGGTTCTATTCCATGGGAAAAATTGGCTCTCCCTCGATCACTCATCATCTCCTTTAAATGTCCTTGGTGTAGCATGTTCACTACTTTTGTCGTAGGACTATGCAGTCTTCGGCCCTGTGGCCTCGTTCCTGATGGAACTCGCAGAGGGCATTCGGCTTTCTGGAATTTGTGTCCGACTTCATCTTTTGTGTCCATTTCACCTTGGGGCCGAGCTTCTCTAGGGAATAAACTATTTTTGAAGGAGATAAACAAAAATTGTAAGCAGATAAAAGTGGAGGCATACCTCTTTGATTTCGGTGAGTTCCCATTTGTGGCCTGGATGACCCTTCGGCTTGGTGGGGAGGTGGTGGGGCGGTCATTCTGATGTATGGTTGGTGCCTTTCCCGGTTAAGGCGTGGACCTGCGTGATCTATTCGGCAGTCATTCCGACGATCTTTCTTTGATTCCATTTGGACCGTTGTTAGCTGTTGGGTTAGACCATTGAGTTCGTCCTCATTCGCTCTCACCTCGGTAAGCATTATGAATTTCTTCCCAGGTGGTGGGAGGGTATTTCATGATTCTGCTTAATAATTTTCTGGTCACCCTCCACTTGTTTATGTTTAACCCATTTTAAAAGGCCGTTACTGCCATCGCTTCTAATACGTTTGGCAGGCTCATTCTTACTCTATTGAACCGGGCGAGCAAGTCCCTAAGTCCTTCACCAGGCGACTGTTGTACGACGAATCTGTCATTCACTCTAGCTTCTGCTTTCTTGGCCCCGGCATGGACGCTGACGAACTTGTCGGCCATTTCTTTGAATGCCATTATGAAGCGTGCTTGTAGTTGTGAGTACCATGTTAAGGCTCATCCTGTTAGGGTTTCACCCAACTTCTTCAGCAGCACCGACGGTACCTGCTCTTTTGAGAGGTTGTTGCCTTTTACCGCCGTGACGTAATGAATGATATGGTCTTTGGGGTCTATTGTGACGTCGTATATTTTTAGGTATGGTGGCATTTTGAAGGTTTTGGGTATAGCATGTGGGGCTGCCTGCTCTCTGTATGGCTCCTCCATGAACCGGCCGACATCTCGTTTTGGCAGGAGCTTCGGGGGGCCTGGTATCTCATCAAAACTTTCTTGGTGCTCCCTTATTTGGTCGTGGAATGCTTTATTCTCATTCTCCATTTCTTTCATTTTCTTCAGAACAACTGCGAGGGCGTCGTTACCTGCATCAACATTGGTGTGAGGGTTACCTGTTGGGGAAGGAGCATGTTGCTCGTTGATAGTTATTGGGGTCCCGACTCGTGCGGTGTTCCTACTCGCCCTTTGAGCGGGTTTGTCGAGTATACTGCTTAGGGTACTTGTCAGCCATGCCTACAATAACTTTTTCATTGCGGTTGGCGCTTCTTCCGTCGTGGATGTGGAGGCTCTCTTCTCATGTTCTTTCATTTTCTTCAGAACAGCTACGAGGTCGTCGTTACCTGCATCAACATTTGTATGTGGGTTACCTGTTGGGGGAGGAGCGTGTTGCTTGTTGATAGTTATTGGGGTCCCGACTCGTGCGGTGTTCCTACTCGCCCCTTGAGCGGGTTTGTCGAGTATACTGCTTAGGGTCATGCCTACAATAACTTTTTCATTGCGGGTGGCGCTTCTTCCGTCGTAGACGTGGAGGCTCTCTTCTCATGTGAAGCGGTTAGGCTCCCATGAAGAGGAGGTGAATCACTTTGCCTGGGTGAGATGCTCGGCGTCACGTGATCCTCGTCTTCCCTGTCCACCTTGTTGATAGTGCCTAGGAGATTGGTGGTGACACCCATCACTGCTGTTAGTCTTTCCTCTCCTTTTTCCTGCCATTGTTAGCTTGTGCAAAAGAAAAAAGGGAACGTTTGTCGTGTTTTTTTTTAGATCTAGAAGAAACTAAACTTTTTAACTAGGGACTTCCCACAGACGGCGCCAAATTGTTTAACCAAAAAATTTTATGCCCTTTTAGTTAAACCAATTTAATAAATAGACAAGGGGTGAATCCTAGTTAAAAGTAATAAATTTCAGATCCAAAATTGAACAACTTGGACGATATGGGACAGTGTCCAAGTCAACACACACCGAGTTAATGCTCAATGACTAGTAATAAATATGAGGATGAAAACATGCAATAAATGTGATAAATGACATTAAATGTAATAAGAAGGAATTTGTCACCTAAATATTAAATGAGATGGATATTTCTTTCCTCTGACTACAACGTGTGACAGCAGACAATGGAAATGAACTATGTACTCTTGGATCCAGTGAACTAAAGAGAAATATTATGTGATGGAATCAAATAAGAAAGACAAGACAAGCTTTTTGTATATTCTTGATAGTCAATTCTTTGTAAGATGTTCTTTTCTAAAGGTCCCGAATCCCCTTTTTTTTCCTCTCTCTTCCTATTTATAAGGGATATTCCTAAAAACCCTAAAAAAAAGTACAATGTAGGGGAATATTCCTATTCACAATCATAGGAATATTCTAACAATTGCAGCCGTTTGCTCTGTACTAGACCTCGGCTTGGTCTCCCCCTTTGAGCGACTCCTCGCCGCTGGACCGTGCTTGGTTTCGACCTCGGCCTCATCTCGTCCATCTGCATTCGCTAAACTAGACCTAATTTTGGCCCATACACAGACTGTGGCGAAGCCATATAGATCCAAGGAGTGAAAATTACACTGTTTAATAGGTAAAAGAATTTTTTTATGTATATATACTATGTATTGAATCCCCTTGATTTCTTCATGTATTTACTTCTTTAAATTTCGACACCCCTTAATAAAAAATCTGGCTCCGTTACTAATCGAGACCATAGGTCATGAAAGACCCCTATCCTTAACAATGTAGGGCTAATGAACTCCTCGCATTAGTCCACTATATTGTTTTCCTTCTTTGGGCTCGGGTCGATAGTACAATAACAGTAGCAGCAACATACCCAATATAATCCCACAGGTGGGGTCTGGGGAGGGTAGTGTGTACGCATACCCCTACCTGGAGAGGTAGAGAGGCTGGCTCGGGTCGATAGTAGCCATGGTAATAATGCGATGGTTAGAAGAAATAAAAGTTGTTGAAGAACAAATTAAACTCCCATTTGCCATGTTCTAATCTGCTACATTGTAAGTTTTCATCGTTTGAATACTTGTATAACCAATATTATTACATTCATCTGTGATCCAATATTTTCAAATAATGACTATGCTACCTTTACGGAAATGCTAAGCTACTTCATTTCTCATTGGCCAAAGGACATCATTCCTCGGCATATCAATTAATTTGACAGGCACACCAAATCGCTTTCCATCTTTTTGTTTTTGTTATACTTTTCGCCATTGAAGTATATAATTAACAAGCAATACTATTTGAATGATTATTTTGAAGGAAAAAGAATCGAATAAGAAAGGAAACCTTATAAAGTACAAAATAACCATTAACAGGATATACTTTCGTTTCTAATAGACATGAAACGGTAGGGAATAAATAAAGAAATAATACTAAATAAAGGAAGTTTTATTCACGTAAAGAGTCACAAGAGGAACTTTCCACCAGTCTGCAACACAGACAGTTAACACAAGTATCACAAAATAACAAAAATAAACAGATAACACAAACGCCATAAAATAACATTAACATGTGAATTGCCAAAATGGTAGCATCTCAGGCATAAACTAGCACAAGACAGCAAGATGGATAGGAGGAGACACTTGGGATTTCATTTCATTTCAAAAAAGGGTTTGACATTCTTCCAAATTTTGGATTCACTTCCTTGCCGTACCACTGTACTATATATTCTTCCTCCAGCACATCAGCATCATATAAAGCTTTCAAAACCAGAGCCACTTCCTTCAGTGCAACTGGGTATTTCCCACAAAATTCTTCTATAGCTCGAAGCAGTCGTAGCTGTGACTCCTCGTCTTGAGCAACAGCAGCAAGGTAACTTTTCTTCTTAAGAATCTCCTTGGCAAATCCTTTCTCAACGCCATCCAACAGTGCCTCGTACAAAGCAGTGATAACTTCCCGAGGAGACCCAGAGAGTGAACCCAAACAGGATTGCAATTGGCTGGCAGTAACTCACCTTTCTTATATTTGTTTTCACCTCCTCAACGAGCCTCTCATGGTTTGACTCTCCATTCTCGGTCATAGGATTCTTAGATGGTACAGCAGCAGCTGCTTTAGGACTTAGGGCTTGAGTAGCTGCCTTGGACTTCTTCTCTGATTCAATTGTTGAAAGCATAACCATCTAAGCAGTTGCAGCATTTAGCTGTTCTTGTATACGCTGTTGAGAAGCTTCTAGTGATGTATCAGTCTGCCACTGGACGTCGTCATCATCATCTTCTTCTCCCTCCTCTTCTTTCACATTAACATGGTTTCTCATCAGAGCCACCATGTTTCTTTTTAGAGCAGGGTTTTGCACTAGCATCTTTGGAGAAAACCTTTTTCTTTGTCTTCAGCTTCTTCTGCTCTTCATCAGCAGCCTCGCCTTCCTTCATTCGCTCCTTCTCAACTCTTCTCATCGCCTTCTTGTCCTTGGAGCCCTTCTTAGGCGCAGGCGGGTTCTTCAGTACAAAAGTTGTCAGCTTGTCCCTCATGTCCACATCAGAAACGAAACCACACGCAGCGCATTTCAGGTGGATCATCTGAGTCTTAGTTATTATGACCTCTGTTTCAGGGTTTCCACAACCGTAGCACTGCACATATTTCCTAATATAGTTCTCAAGAAGACCAGCAAGTTTAGAAGTTTCATGAGCTCCATTGACAAGTGCAGTTCCAGTTTTTTCATCAAATTTTGACTGAGCCCCAAGCTCATTTCCAAAATATTTTGTAGTATAGGATGGGGGCCTTGCTAAAGCTTTGGCAATATCAACCATGTTCACCACATTTGTCTTGATTCCATTCCCACACCCCTCTATCTTGGTAATCATCCTTGGCATCTCATACCTGTAGAAGGCATCATCACTGTAGCTGGCACCAATATTCTGCAAAGCCATCTTTGATTCAGTGAGATATTTCCAAATGAAGTGTTAGGAGTCTTCAGCAGACCAATTGTACATTGTGTCGGGAGAAGGTTGTGCCTTGCAGCAACCACAGAAGTCAATGAATCTTCATGTAATCATCCGAGATGCATACAGTCGACCCAACCTGAGAAATGACGGCACTTTTTCCTTGACGTAGGACACTACTCTCCAAACAATTGATGAGCTGCGCTTGGATTGACTTGCTTCTGCCAGCACCCTAGTAATTTTTGACCTACAAGAACTGAAGGGCTTTATGAAGTTGATGTGAGCGGGTATGAATCTGGGGCCATTTATTTATCAAAGCTGATTAAAAATTGTAGAGATGGTTTCCATGATGTTTTCATTCATAAAGCAGTTGGCCACGTCTCCAAGATCTTTGTTGAATATTTATGGGATAATTAACAACACAAAGGTTACTGCTTACAAAAAAGCAGTTTTTGAAGAAAACGAGGAGACCAATGGTCAGGCATTTGGAGTGAAAGCCTCAAGCTCAGAGTATCTTGTAGAATTTTCAAAAGACGGAAATCAACTTCAAGGTATCAATCAATATTTCCTCTAGCATGGTTTGTCGTCTAGACTATTGTACTTGTTTTATTTATGTTTATGCGAGGAACAAATCCTCTTCTTGATTGCATCCCTTGAGGAAATTCAAATGCGAATCAAGTCACCTATATCGAGAGTATATATTGATAAAGATTTAAGATCAAACTTGGTTGGACTTTGCATTTTTTTTGTCCTTACAAACAGAATTTTCCTGAAGCATAAAATGGATGTGAAAAGAACACGACCTATATATAATGTTGAGCTATAAATTTTAATGTACTTGTTATGTCAATTATTTTGAAGTAAGATCGATATCTGGCCAAAAGCAAGCACGTCAATCTATTATGAAAATAATTTCCTTGTGGATTAACATGTCCATATATGCATCCACATCCACCATACCTGTTTGGGTCCTCAACTTTTCCATCATTGTATTGTCCATAAATCGATCTCATGGTTAATTCACTTTTGATGTTTCCTCTTAAGTGCTCACTCTATTGTCCAATTTTAGTTTCTACAAATTTATCGTGCATTCTACTGCCTATTTATTGTTCTATAATACACACTAATATTCCATTATTAAATTAACGATTTATTTATTTACTGTTGCTGATGAGTGAAAGATATTATGGTGGATATGCTAAATTATGTAAATTATTGCAGGCACTATTGGTGCTCAGGTAGAAGCTGCAGCCCCAAGTGGACCGATACTATTTGTAACTTCTACTGAAATAGTTCGTTTAGAGAGGAATAATAGCATTACTCTAGCAAAACCTTGCCTTGATATTGCATCAAAGACATCAGGATCTGCTGCTCTACATTATGAAAACAAGGATAAGGCTGCAGTTTGTAGGAAAATGAGAAGGTCAGAGGTATCAAAAGTACTTGATAAATCTAAAAGCTCCCAAGCACTCGATTTGCCTAATGTGCTTACAGATGAGAATTTGCGAAATCTCAAATGCCCTACTCTTGCTTTTTATGCATCTATAAAAAAAGAAAAGGAAAAAGAGTCATGTAAATGAGAAATTAAAAGGAAGAGGATGGAAGAGTCTTGACCAAAAGGGACCGACATTAACATCCAATCAACATTGCCTATGCAGTATGAGATGAAGTCATTACCGAGGGAGTTGCCCAAGGAAAATTCTAAGTGCAGGTCTGTGCAGTCTGAGATGAAGTCATTACCGAGGGAGTTGCCCAAAGAAAAGTCTAAGTGCAGGTCTGATGTAGAAGAACAAGCATCTCCCAAAGGTAACGCGAATAGAAACTCCATACTTTGTGAGTATCCAAGGGTTGACACATTTTTTGTATAAGTCAATATTGGTGGTGAAACTGTCAAGAGGTCCTTTATGAAAGGTGCTTTATGTCTTGTTTTGTAGC
Organism: Nicotiana glauca; assembly: GCA_026770625.1. Classification (NCBI taxonomy): domain Eukaryota; kingdom Viridiplantae; phylum Streptophyta; class Magnoliopsida; order Solanales; family Solanaceae; genus Nicotiana; species Nicotiana glauca. The sequence continues at coordinate 112,039 of MU764762.1, read as the reverse complement.
ATCCAATACAAGTACAAAGTTGGAAGATTGGATGAGACTGTTGCAGTCATTAACTGAAAATATTCCACGGATGAGGGATGGAAGAGTCATTATCAACAAAATATCAGTGCCATTAACAGTTCAGATTTGTCGCTTCAGCTGTCTAACCTTCTCCAAAAGTGCAATGACATTTTTTGTGGAATTGGAGGGTCACAGAACAAGTTCAGCAAACAGAGTTAACTCAAATGAATGGTAAGTATACTGATGGAGCTTGTATTGATTCAAATTGTGTCACATATATTAAAACGAAGAGAGTATGATTTCATTTACATACAAGGATATTATGAAAGAAAATCAGAAACACTTGGGCTAGTGCATACGAAATCAAATGTTCTGGAATAGTAGCACTTATGGTCCTTTAATTGTTGTAATGTATTATTTTAATCCTCATAATATTTGGCTAATTCGATATACAGATTAATTATGCAACTGGATTACCTTCAAACATGGAACTGGCCCTATTCCTTTGCTCGTCGATTTACTTATCCCTCTACCCAGCAGTTGTAGCGTTGCTGGTGTATTCTGGATTTTGATTTGGACATCTAACATCAACAACAAATATTATAGAAACCTAATGCAGGATAATTTCCATTTTCTTCAAATAACCTACAATGGTACTGGACCAAAACTAGCAATTCATGAAAGTGGACCACGAGGCCATGATAAGCCTATTTCAGAAGGACTTTTTTTTATCGAAAGAGAAAAAAAGCAACAAAAGAAAACTAGCTAGAAATCAAACGAGGGAATGAAACCCCTATAACATCTTCCGCAACACGCGAAGATGTTTACCATTCATTTGAGTTAACCCCAACAACCTACAATGAGAACAAGTTCTATGCTCTTTTCTTCTTCTTATTGTGCAAGTTCCATCAGTATACTTTATAGCTTACCATTCATTTGTGTTAACTCTATTTGCTGAACTTGTTCGGTGACCCTTCAATTCCACCCAAAATCTCATTACACTTTTGGAGAAGGTTAGACAGCTAAAGCGACAAATCTGAACTGTTAATGGCACTGAGATTTGTTGATAATGACTCTTCCATCCCTCATCCATGGAATATTTCTGGTTATTGGCCGTAACAGTCTCATCCAATCTTTCAACTTTGTACTTGTACCGGGTACTAGACGAAACAGGACTTGAAGCACAAAAGATTTCAGAAAGGACCTCTTGACAGTTTTCGCCACCAATATTGACTTTTACAGAAGATATGTCAACTGTTGGATACTCACAAACAGGGGTTTTTATCGGTATATATTAAGTTTTGAACCCCTTAACACAACCCAAAAGTGTAGTTTAATGGTCAAGGGGGTTCAAAACCTTCACAAAGTCATAGGTTTAATTCCCACTAGCTACAAAAAAATTTTTTGAACCCCTTTCGTGGAGATCCTGCCTCCGCCACTGCTCACATAGTATGGAGTTGCTATTCGCATTACCTTTGGGAGATGCTTGTTCTTCTACATCCGACCTGCACTTAGATTGTTCCTTGGGCAACTCCCTCGGTAATGACTTCATCTCAGACTGCACAGGTAATGTTGCTTGGATGTTAATGTCAATTCCCTCTGGTCAAGACTCTTCAATCCTCTTCCTTTTAATTTCTCATTTACATGACTCTTTTTCCTTTTCTTTGTTTACAGATGCATCAAAAGCAAGGGTAGGGCATTTGAGATTTCGCAATATCTCCTCCGTAATCACATTAGGCAAATCGAGTGCTCGGGAGCTTTTAGATTTATCCAGTACTTTGATACCTCCGACCTTCTCAATTTCTTATTAACTATAGCCTTATCCTTGTTTTCATAATGTAGAACAGCAGATCTAGATCTCTCTGATGCAATATCAAGGCAATGTTTGCCAGATTAATGCTATTATTCCTCTCTAAACCAGCTATTTCAGTAGAAGTTACAAATAGTCTGGGTCCACTTGGTGCTGCAGCTTCTACCTGAGCACCAACAGTGCCTGCAATAATTTACATAGTTGGCATATCTACATTAATATCTTCAACTCATCAGCAACAGTAAATATATAAATCATTGATTTAAATCTGGAATACTAGTGTATATTCTAGAACAATAAATAAGTAGTAGAATACACGATAAATCTGTAGAAACTAAAATTGGTCAATTGAGTGAGCACTTAAGAGGAAACAGCAAAAGCAAACTAACCATGAGACCGATTTTGGGACAATACAATGATGGAAAAGCGAAGGGCCCAAACAGGCATGGTGGATGCATATATGGACATGTTAATCCACAAGGAAATTATTTTCATGATAGATTAATGTATGCTTGCTTTTGACCAGATATAGATCTTACTTCAAAATGATTGACATAACAAGTACATCAAAATTTAGAGCTCAACATTATATATAGGCCGTGTCCTTTTCACATCCATTTTATGCTTCAGGAAAATTCTGTTGGTAAGGACAAAAAAATGCAAAGTCCAACCAAGCTTGATCTTAAATCTTTATCAATATATACTCTCGATATAGGTGACTTGATTAGCATCTCAATTTTCTCAAGGGATGCAATCAAGAAGAGGATTTGTTCCTCGCATAAACATAAAGAAAATAAGTACAATAGTCCAGACAACAAACCATGCCAGAGGAAATATTGATTGATACCTTGAAGTTGATTTCAGTCTTTTGAAAATTCTGCAACATACTCTGAGCTTGAGGCTTTCACACCAAATGCCTGATCATTGGTCTCATTGTTTTCTTCAAAAACTGTTTTCTGTAAGCAGTAACCTTTGCGTTGTTAATTATCCCCCATAAATATTCAGCAAAGATCTTGGAGACGTGGCCAATTACTTTATGAATATAAACATCCCATGTGGCTGGAAACCATCTCTATAATTTTTAATCAGCTTTGATGAATAAATGGCCCCAGGTTCATACCCGCTCACATCAACTTCATAAAGCCCTTCAGTTCTTGTATGTCGAAAATTACTAGGGTGCTAGCAGAAGCAAGCCAATCCAAGTGCAGCTCTCATTTTCAGCTCATCAATAGCTTCTTCTACTGCCACACTGAAAGTTTTAAGCTTTGACATCTTTGACTTCTCCTCAAAATGAGGTTCAAAGTGGATGGCTTGATCATGATCAAGCCACGCATAACTGTGATCACCAAAAAAGGAAGTTAGCACTGAACAATCTTTCTTTGCATGGTCTATTGGAGAAGGTGCTAGACTCTCATCATATATTTGTCCTGGCCACCATTGATGAGACATTATCATTCCCCAAACAAGGTCTCTGGATACTATATTCTTTCGACTCTTTGATTTTTCTTCTTTTAACCCTCATACTAGTTTGCTGATTTTCTTTAGCACAATCAATACAGAATTTCTCTTTCTGGACACCCATCGACGATATCAAATTGCCACTGACTGCATTTTCAATATTAGCAACCAATTTGGTAGTTTCATACTTATCCGATCCAGTACCCCTAAGCTCAACTTGACTGTACACATCTGTAGAGCCAGATACTGATCTATTTGATTTTTCACTTCCTATCTTCAGTGAACTGCAGTTAAACAAAGAATTAGAACTTCTGTTAACTTGACAACTTACCAATCATATTGAAAAAGTTAGCATAGTTGCTTTTGGGTTGTCTGAGAGATATTAGAAAGCAAGGAAATCAAAACCCGTAAAAGAAAGAGTAAGAATCTCCACTAAACACATTTAGTTTCTTTCGTCAATCCATGATCAAAAGGTAATGAAAAATGACCATTGCTTGCATTCAGGTCTAACCAAAGACATCATTAAGAAAATGCTCAAACATGTGATAGCCCAAAAGGTCATCAATTGTTTTTAAAATGAATTCTGCGTTCCAAGGCCTTGAAGACCTCTTTCGGCATCACCTCGATTTTCGTGCATAGTCCGGTCGCGTAGCCGAAAAGCCATTTTGTGAAAATTTGTGAAAAATGATAAATTTTGGCTTTAAATTGAATTTAAGTTGATTTCGGTCAATATTTTGGGTAAACAGAGCCGGACCCGTGATTCAATGGTTCCAAAGAGTCCGTGAAAAAATATGGGACTTGGGCTTATGCCCGGAATCGAATTTCGAGGTCCCAAGCCCGAGAAGTGAATTTTTAAAGAAAATTATTTTCTTGAAATTTTTATGAATTTTGGAAATGAAATGCATTAAGAATTTGATGGTATCGGGGCCGCATTCTGGTTCCGGAGCCCAGTACATGTCTTATATGTTAAATAAGATGAGTCTGTGAAATTTGGTAAGAAACGGAAGTCGTTTGAGGTGATTCGGACCCGTAGTTGTGAAAATTCCTACCTTGAAAGTTTTGAGATTTTTCTTTGATTTCTATGCTAAATTCGTTGTTTAAGAGGTTATTTTGGCGATTTGATCGCACGGATTAGTTGATATGATGTTTTTGAGTTAGTATGTATGTTTGGTTTGGAGCCCCGAGGGCTCGGGTGAGTTTCGGATCGGTCTTAGAAGGTTTTTGAACTCATAAAAGTTTCAGGTTTTCGCTGCTCTCAGTGCACAGAGGTTTTGTGCTTCGCGTTCGTGTGGTCCCACTCGCGAACGCGTAAGGAAATTTCCTCAGGTGCCAGTTTACTCTTCGCGAACGCATAGCTTGGGATGCAAACGCGAGGCTGTGGGGGGAGTACCCTTCACGAATGCGTCCAGGCACTCACGAACGCGTAGGCTAATGGCCTAGGGGAGGGGTTCACATTTTTGTTCTACGCGAACGCGAAGGCTCAAAGAGTCAAAGCTCCGCGAATGCGAGCCTGAGATCGCAAACACGAAGGTCACCTAAGCTTGACTCATCGCAAACGTGATGACGGCCTATCCAGTGATTTTAAGACAGAAGCGGGACTTAACTAAAATTTCATAGCTTCTTATTCCAAACTCCAAATTGGGCAATTTTTGAAAGGGAATTTTACTACAAATCTATAGGTATGTAATCTTAGACTCGTTTTCTTCCATTTTCATTAACACCCATTAGATTTCTAGCCTTAAATAATGTTATTAAGGGTAGAAAATTATGGATTTGGGTAAAGTTAGGCTTTTTGTATAATTGGGATTTAGACCTCATTTTGGGGTCGAATTTTGGAACTAATCATAGATTCGGGCTCGTGGGTGAATGGATGATCGGGTTTTGGTCCGAACCTCGTGTTTTGACCAAGCGAGCCCAGGGTCAATTTTTTACTTTTGGGGAGAATGATAGTAAATCTACAATTAAGCATTGGAATTGAATTGTTTAGTGTTTATTGATGTTATTAAGTCGATTATGTCTAGATACAATTGATTTGGAGTCGAATTCAAAAGTAAAAGCGGTGTTTGAGGCTTGAGTTGGCCGTGGAAGTTCGAGGTAAGTGCTTGGTCAAACCTTAGCTTGAGGGATTAGGAGTTGTGTCCTATTTGCTACATGTTACTTGTTAAGTACGACGTATAGGCATGGTGACGAGTATCTATACGTCGGTGTCGAGCATGACCGTAAGTCTTAAATTGAAATTGTTGTGTTCTTAATGAATAATACGAATGCCTAAGTCGATGATTCTCTGTGTTGAGCAAGGATTATGATTATTCTCATGGAAATTACTTATGATTGAGTATTGGTGTCAGTTGAGGTAGTTAGATGTTGGGACAAGTTTTGTTATAGCTGACTTTCCCTTGTCGGGATGTATATACTTATATTGTCGATTCCCTTGCTGGGATAGCGTTGTTTCTTTATTGATCCCTTGGCGTGACTCTGTTTGTGAATTGGTATTGAACTGTATATGAGGATCGGGTTGCATGCCGCAATAATATTTTTATGTTTTGGATCGGATTGCGTGCCGCAACAATAGAAAATACAAATTGTTTATAGATTGGCGGCGAGTTATTCATTGCTTTGTTGTAGATTCTAAACTGTTCCTTATTCCCTTTTCTTAAATTACTGTTGGTATTGATACTTCCCTGCAGCATGTACCCCCTCCCATTTTTACTTTTTTATTCCTATTTTATTTTCCGCTGCTTATTATGTAAATGTACAGGTTTATCTGGTAGTCTGGTCGTAGCCTCGTCACTACTTCGCCGGGGTTAGGCTAGGCAATTACCAGCACATGGGGTCGGTTGTGCTAATATTACACTATGCACTATGTGCAGATCCTGGAGCGACAACTGTTGACATGTGATTTTTGACCCTCCCCGAAACCTCAACGACACCTCGACCGGCTCTCAACTTCGGTACTCCATCACCTCATTCACTTCTAAACTACACGTGACCCGATTCCTTTATACCCAAGGATATGTAGGCAACTCAGATACCAGGGCTCGGTCACATTCTCCTTTCTTCTTTCTTTTGGTCTCCTTAAATAAGGGTCGGGTCAAAAACCTGTCTAGTCATTCTTTGTCTGAAAACTCTTCGCGTTTTCAGTCATAGAGGGGCAGCTGTTGACATGTGATTTTTGACCCTCCCCGAAATTTTACCCATTTTAGCATGTAAATATTTAGTTTACGCTTAATATCGCCATTTCAGCTAATTTTTACTATTTATTTTATTTTGTTACAAGAAAATAAAAAATTACAAAAAAAAATAGGTTTATTAATATTTTGTAGTCATTTTTAATCTTAAAAAAATACAAAAATAGTACCCTATCTTTATTTTTATAATCTTAAAAACAAAAAAAAAATAGTTTTATGTATTATAGTTTAGTTCAATTAATTAAAATTAGTTTTATATTTTTATATTATAATTGTACATAATTTTAGAAGAAGGAATTAGTTTTAGGTAGGGTTATCCCGTTTTTATAAATCTTATAATCCATTTTTTTTTGTCTTTGGCCCAAAATCCCTAGCCCATAATTCCTAGGCCCATACCCCTAACCTAATCCCAACCCTATATAATACTACCTACACCCAAACACCAAAGGGGACTAAAAAAAAATCAGCGCAGCTTTTGGAGATACCCCAGATTTCCATCTTCTTCGGACCCCCCGTTCCCAACATCCCTCCTTGATTTTTCAGCGCTGAACCAACAACAAACTTAAGACAAAAGAGAAGCCTTCAACACCTTTGATGTAGAAGACTTAGGTAGCCATTTTCAGATTTCTCCACAGCAGCTATACCAAAACGAGCGAACTCTCCATCGTTGCTCCTTCTCCACGTCTTCTCCACCACTGCTTCTTCTCCTCCAGCCAAAATTTCGGTCAAGCTCAGATCTGGGAAACAGTTTGGTGCTCGAGGTTTCCGGTTCGAGGTTTCGATTTTTGCTTGCGATTCTTGCTCGACTTTGCTGCTGTTCTTTCCCTTGAATTTGGAAGTTAATACGTGAATCAGTTGGCCTATTTTCTAACTTCAGAACTTGTTTTGTTCCTTATTTGCTGTTAAGGTATGTTTTCTTCCCAGATACGGTGTAATCACTGTTTTAATATATATTGTATCACGAACCTTTAGTATTTTTGTGCGCCATATTGCTAATATTATTAATATGTCTTCACTCGTTTTCATTTGAGCGTTGTAGCTGTAACCGTGTTATTTGGAGCTGAGATCAAAATGTGTCTGTGCTTAGATTGTGCTTATTATAAACTTTGGAAAAGCAAAAATGGCAATTGCTAGTTTGGACAATTTGTTGACATGTCAGTTGATTTAAGTATCTATTATTTTTATATGTTTTCTATATGCACCCTTAAGATTATTGTTCTTTTTGATTTGGTCATTTTACGCATTGGTTTTGTTTGATTCGTTGTTTTTTTATTTGGCCGGATTCTCTAGTATTAAACTTTCAGCCATTATATGTTCATCTGCATTTTGTTGGTAGCATAGTCTCAACGACCTTTGGCATGTGTATTGGCTTGAACAAGGAATTTCCATATTCAGATCTGTGGCATCTTAGGGTTCACATTTCCATATTTCTAAATTGCATAACTGAAGTAAGAATTCGTATTTGTTACAATCACATGGAAGTTAAATTTGTGCAATAAAAGTGAGATAAAGTACTTGAGGTAATATAATGTCATGTGGATTTAGAGTAGCAGATACAATTATGAACATCCATAGCTTGCTTTAGTTGAGTACAATCCTTTGAAAATAGAATCGAGATATGCCATTTAGTTGAATTTTCATGGCCCTCGCAAAGTTGAAAGTGCGCAGTTACTTTAGGCACGCTACTTTAATAATCTACCTTCCTAAATTAGGATGTGCATTTCATGTGACCCAAATCCAAATCCTAAAACGTTGAATAAAATGTGTTTCAGATTGCGGGTGCATTTCATGTGATGCAATCCAAAGACCCGTTTTAAATGACATTCAATCTTTTCTTAAAATTAACTAAAAGCAGTAAATAATTTAAAATTGCATCATAGGCTAAAACATGTATTAAAATCAGATAACAAGACAATTGTAATAGTTTAAGCGACCGTGCTAGAACCACGTAATCCGGGGGTGCCTAACACCTTCCTCGGGTTAACAGAATTCCTTAGTCAGAATTTCTAGTTCACAGACTTCACAAGGAAAGTCGAAATTCTCCTCGATTTGGGATTCGAAATAAACCGGTGACTTGGGACACCAAATAAACCATCCCAAGTGGCGACTCTGATAAATAAATAATCTCATTTTGAATAATGTCACTTAAAGTGGAAAAACTCCCTTATACACTATCCTTCGGGGTGATGTATAAAAGAGGAGGTGTGACTGCTCTGGCGACTCTGGTGGGGAAACAAACACAGAATTTCGATTCAGGGTTCAAAAATTCGAGCTTAGAATAACTGTTATATTTGGCTTTATCTGATTTTCCTACATGTTTCATGCTAAATGTGCTAAATGCTTTACTGCTTTGATATTTGGTGAATTGTATATATAAATTGCTACGAAACCCTTCCTTTCTCTGAGTCTTCTACATCATGGAGAAGGGTGCACTTCATGTGACTTCTCTTCTATTTGGAAGGTCCAATAATCAAGGAGATTGGCTATAACGAAGTGAAGATTCAAAGTGATCTGTGATTGGCTAAATCACGGGAGAATAATAAAGGCCAGAAGATCCGGTCAGTGGTCAAGCTTGGAAGGTCCAACAATCAAGGAGAAGATCCGACTAGTGGTCAAGTTTGGAAGGTCCAATAATCATGGAGAAATCTTGTTGATACCATTGTCTACCGAAGGAAGAGATCTCAAGAGAAGCAACGGATAATTCCTTATTCTTGGAAAGAATCTATTCTTTCCAAGTATCAAAACCCTTGGGTTGACGAGCCTTCATCACTCATCTTTGTATAAATACACTGAGTAACATCATCCTTAGCATACTTTGATCGAACCAAAATAATTCTCTTCATTACTTTGATCGAACCAAAATAATTCTCTTTATTCTACTGTAAACAAGCATAGTAGCCTACATAGATCTGGTGTGTAATAAGTCAGAGATAGAAAAAGGGCATACAACTAGTGAGGCATTGTATCAAATGAGTGCTAGAAAATCTGAGCGATATACATCACATCTGTACTCGAGAGAAAATTAATTTGCTTGAAGAGAAATCCCTTGCAACCCAAAGGGGACTGGATTATGATTCACATTGAATCTGAACCAGTATAAAATTCCCGGTGTCTTTAATTCCTGCATTTACTTTCTGCATATTATCTCAAACTGTTATAGCTACAAGATTGCCATATTTAGTCGACTACTAAAGTTTTAAGTCAACTTAGTAACAATTAATTTCAATTAGTGACAATTCATCCCCCCTCTTGTACTTTCAATTGGTATCAGAGCGTGGCTCACACTTTTGTTTTCTGCTTAACAGTTTGTGAGAAAAAGATCATGGCAAATCAGGTTATCATAGGAGCTCTCTTTCAGGAAGGAACTTCACAAGTAAGGCCACCTTACTTCAATGGACAACATTTCTCCCACTGGAAAATTCGAATGGAAATCTTCACCAAGGCATACGACGTCAAGGCATGGAGAGTTATCAAGAAGGGAAACTACCCACTTCCTGCCAGCACTCCACCACTCGCTGATCTTGATGATATAGACTCATACACAAAGGAACAACTGGAAGCCATCCAAATAAATCAGAAGGCAAGAAATCTGCTTCACAATGCAATAAGTGGTAAAGAATATGAGAAAATATCTAGCTGTGATATAGCCAAAGAGATGTAGGACAAATTTGAGGTTACCTATGAAGGTACCAGCAAAGTAAAGGAAACTCATATCAATATGCTAGTTCACGACTATGAACTATTCTCAATGAAGGAAGGAGAATCCATCGAAGAAATGTTTGCTAGGTTCAGTAAGATAATCAGTGACTTGAAAGCATTTGGCAAACCATACACCAGTGGCAACCAGGTTAGGAAAATTCTCAGAAGTCTACCAACCACTTGACAGACTAAAGTTGTCACCCTCGAATCTCAAGATCTTAACAAGTTATCATATGATGAACTACAAGGAGAGCTCATTGATTTTGAAAGAACTCACCTGAAGAAGACAAATCAAGAGGAGAAAAAGAAAATTGTTGCATTCAAAGCCATTACTAAATCGACTGAAAATGAAATTGATGATCCTGAAGCCCTACAAGAAGAAATTGCTATGATGTCTAGAAACATGGATGGACTGATGAGAAGATATAGAAATACTAAGAAAGGAAGATTTCCACCAAGGAGATCTAGGCAATACAACGAACAAGACAAGAATAATGGAAAATGCTATGAATGTGGAAAATTTGGACACATCCAAGCAGAGTGTCCAGAACTGAAAAGGAAGATCTCTAGAGGATTCAACAAGAACAAATCATTTGGATGCTGGAGCGATGAGGATGACTCAGACCATGAAGAAATAGCAAATTTCTGCTTCACGACAATCCTAGAAAATGAGATCAACAAAACTTCAGGATGCTGGATAGATGAAGATGATTCAGATAATGAAAACTGCTTTATGGCAAGAGGAGAAACTAGCGAGGTAAGATCTTATGACTGTGAAATATATAATGAATCGCAGGACATTCTTGATTCCACCTTAAAAGAGTCTCAAAAAATGATGAATGAGCTTAAGAGACTCACTAGGGAAATCAAAGACTGGAAACTCAAACATGAAGTATGTGAAATTGAAAAAGATGTACTTCAAGAGGAGTTTGAGGAATTACAAATGCAGCTTAACAGCTTGCGCAAATCCACCAGTCACAGTTCTGTTAGGTCAAACTAGACGACTTAAAAGTCAACTGGAAAAGAACCAGTCAGGACTAAATCGACCAGTCGGTCGGACCAGTCGACTTACAAGTCAACTGGAACGAAATCAGCTAATCTCATGATAGCTTGTTCCAACACTTATGGAAGACCTAAAAACAGGTCTGGGGCTAAATGTCATTACTATAATAAAAGTGGGAATAAATACTCTTGTTGTCACTTTCGTAAATTTTGTATGTCTAGAAGGGTTTGTAAACCAAAAAATTCTTAACTCAGCAACACTAACTCACCAGGACCCAAGCAAGCTTGGGTACCTAAAAGAAAGTGATAATTTTGTATCGCAGGAACACCACAGAGTAAGCCGCAAAGGAAAATGGTATCTAGATAGTGCGTGTTCCATTCACATGACACGTGAGAAAAATCTTTTCAAGGAGGTTACAAAGATTGATGGAGGAAGCGTCAAATTTGGAGATGATTCAAGAGGCAAAATAGTTGGCACTGGAACTATTCCCTTTAACAACAACTGTGACATTACTGAAGTATATCTTGTCGATGGACTAAACAACAATTTTATCAGCATAAGTCAACTCTGTGACTCAGGATATGAGGTAAAATTTAAGAGAACAGGTTGTGCCATCGAAGACGAATCAGGTAAATTAATTCTTCCGTGAAAAAGGTATGGAAATGTTTACATACTTGATGGATTCGAAAATATAGATGGTCACATTTGCCTAACTTCTATATCTGATGATCCCTGGTTATGGCATAGAAGACTAGGTCATTCCAGCATGCATTTGATTGAAAAATGATCCAAACATGATTTAGTTATTGGATTACCCAAACTGAATTTCTCTAGAACTCATATTTGTGATGCATGTCAGATGGGTAAGCAAACTAGAAATTCTTTAAAAAAAAAAAAGACATGGTGTCTACTTCAAAACCATTGTAATTACTTCATATGGATTTATTTGGACCTACTAGAACTGCTAGCATAGGAGGCAAGAAATATGCCTTTGTTATTGTTGATGACTTTTCACGTTTCACCTGGGTGAGTTTCCTGTCTTATAAAGATGAAGCCTTAAGAAATTTTGAAGTCTTTTGCAAAAGGATTGAAAGAGAAAAAGGTTACCTGATCTCAAAAATCCAAAGTGATCATGGAGGCGAATATGAAAGTAAAGCATTTGAAGACTTCTGTGACAATCAAGGCTTACTCACAATTTCTCCGCTCCACGCTCACCACAGCAAAACAGAGTTGTGGAAAGAAAGAACAGAACTCTTCAGGACATGGCAAGAACCATATTGTTAGAACATTCACTCCCAAATCATTTCTGGGCTGAAGGTGTAAGTACTGCATGTCACATTCTCAACCAATGTCTCATAAGGCCTATTCTAAAGAAGACTCCCTATGAACTCTGGAAAGGAAAACATCCGAATATCAATTATTTTCATCCATTTGGAAGTAAGTGCTTCATTCATAATAATGGTAAGGATAATCTTGGAAAATTTGATCCAAGAAGTGACGAAGTTATTTTTCTCGGTTATTCATTAAATAGCTGATCATTTAGAGTTTTTTATACGTAGAAGAATCTGTCCATGTTATATTCGATGAAAATAATCCCTTGGTCGAGAAAGGAACTAATGCAGGTGACGAAGATCAAACTCAAGAAGCAAGATAAAGAAAAATCACATGAGTCAACTAATCCCACAGATGTGATTGAATCGACTAATCAAATCAGCAACAACTCTCTTGAACAACAGACGGAGTCGACTACAAGTTCTGTCCGACTAAATGAATGGAAGATCGAACCTGAATATCCACAGAAATATATTATAGGGGATCCAAACGAAGTAATAAAACCAGGGCTGCCATAAAAAAGAAAGAAAATATTGCTCTGATCTCTCAAGCATTAAAGGATTCGAGCTGGGTGAAAGCCATACAAGAGGAACTAGATCAATTCAGCAAGAATCAAGTATGGAAGTTAGTGCCCAGACATAATAATGTATCTGCCATCGAAACAAAATGGGTATTTAGAAATAAATTGAATGAAGAGGGACAAGTCATAAGGAACAAGGCTAGATTAGTCGCTCAAGGTTATTCACAACAAGAAGGAGTCGACTATGATGAAACCTTTGCCCCAGTAGCTCGATTGGAGTCTATACGAATCCTGCCAGCTTATGCTAAATGGCATAAGTTATGGAATTTATTACTAATATTTGCGCTATTCAATGTTTTATTGTAGATTGAAGTTGCTTAAGTGTATTGGATCATTGTAGTATCATTAAGTGGCGAATTTGAGGTATGTATGGCTAAAATTCCCTCTTCTTAGAAATTGAGCTCCCATGGTGTCCCTGCGTATGATTGTAAGTTCGGAATTTGATTTATGTAGTATTCATTATTTCAAAGGAGTTGGGTGTTGCAAAAATATATGTGAAGGATGTACTTCAATGTGTTTAATATGTTATTCTTGGTAAATGAGGATATATGAAAACTGGGAACTATGTGCTAAAATGCCTAGACTTCAAGTCAAGTTTAAATTGAGATTGAGTTGCATATGTTATGCCAAACTATGTGAAATCCTCTATGTGTAGAAATGTTTAAAGCAAACAAATGAATTTGGGAAATATAGTGTATCCAATGTGCCGAGAACTTGAATTATAATTGTATAATGTAGTTGGCTAGGTTGTTGATGTTCTACTCTGACCTCCTTAATTAACACCTCAAATTCACGCTCTTCATGGCTACTATCCCCAATATTTGGCTTGTTGAGCATTAACAACTCCAACTACTTGACTCAATTGAGCCTCTAACTTGCGAATAGTTGCCTCTTGACTTTCTATGTGCAATTGTCTCTCATTATTTTGTTCCAGAAGGCACTTTAGCATATCCTTGATCTTCTTCAAGTCTGCATTCCCAGGTTCTTTGTTCCTATTAACTTCACAAGAAAAGGTAGAACCATCATAGTAAGGGGTTGGGGGAACATAAGAAATATAAGCACAACCATGAAGGTGACCATTTTTACCACCACACACATCACACACATTCCACAAAGAAGATTGAGTTGGTGCACATAACTTGCTCTTAGGAACGTTTTGAAAATTTTGCCACGGTTGGTTTCCTTCACAATATGTATGGAGATCAATAGTAGAATTATCTACACCTAGATTCCCATAATTCCAAGATGTCATATTTCTCAAAAGGTAAACTTGTGGGATCTTCAGCACTCTCAATCATAAAGTTGATGACCCACGAGGACAGCTTGAGTTTGAGTTTGATGATGAGACAATACACAAAAAAGGTGTCCCTTTGAGGGAAGGTGGAGAAGGAACCAGTTCTGGGGAGAAGAGTGATTGCAACAATGTGGGCGAGAACCTGAGTTTCAAAGCCTACATCACTAGGCCCCAATTGATTTGGAAGGGTTTCAGAGGGATTTTCAGCAATGCACTATTTGGCCTGGTCAAAGGAAATTTCAAAAATCCTCAGGCCAAACATTTTTAAAAAGAGTGGGGAAACCAGTGCAACGGCAGAGAAAAATAGAATCGAACAGGGCACAGTCAAGAACAATGCGTTTGCCAAGGACAAGAGTTTCAAGCTTATCGGGTTTACTAGAGCGAAGATTAGCATAAAACATACGAACTAAAGGCTCAAACACTTTAGGCGGAGAAATAGAGAGAAATTTCTCCCACCCTTGATACACAAAGAGATCCCTTACCTTACATTTTAGGGCCTCCATATCGTTAAGATCCACAATTTTTCCATGGGCGATGGGCTTATCCTTGAGAGAGAGAAAAAAATCCCTATTTGAGGTATCCCAGAAATTTAGGTCGGAATCGAAAGAAGTAGAGAAATCAAATTTTGATTTCTTTGGAGTGGAAGGGACAAAAAGATCCTCCATGGGACGCTTACCAGAGGCTTTTTCTCCTAAGAGTTGAGAATGTTCAGAGAACGCTCCTTGAGAAGAGGCGAAGCCCTCAAAATGGTCAGACTCTAGGTCGACATGCTCAGGAGGCATTGATGAGGGTTTTGCCTTAGAATGGGTGCTCTTTCTGGTGGAGGCGGAGGGGTTTTTGGAGGTTTTAGCCATGGGAGAAGAGAGGGTTTTCACAAACTGAAGAGAGAGGATGGAGATGAGAGTGACCCGGAAAGGATTAACTTAAAGTACGAAAGATTTGACGATTGAGTACAAAAACGAAGGAGTGTCAGTTGAAACGATGTGATGATTGGCTTTCCATCTTCGATTGCGAATTGGTGTGAAACAAAATAAAAATAGAGGGAAGGGACTGAACGCATAATTAATGCACTGAAAAGGAGTAATTATGACAAAGTTTTTGAAAAAGAACAATTAGGTCCTACGGGTTTTTTGAAAAACAAATTATGCCAAGTAGTTTTCTCAAAAGGCAGAATCTTTCTTCCAACAAAGGTTTAGTAAAAATATCAGCTAATTGGGTAGAAGTGCCAACAAAAGCTAATTCTATGCGACCCTTAAGAACATGATCTCTAATAAAATGATGCTTAATGTCAATATACTTTGCTCTAGAGTGATGCATGTATTTTTTGAAAGACAAATTGCACTTGAATTATCACAAAAGATTTGTATAGGTTTAAAAGAAAGTTCATAGTCACCCGATCGAGGAGACATCCATAGGAGTTGTGCACAACATTGACCAATGGCAATATACTCAGCTTCAGTAGTGGACAAGGCGATTGATGCTTGCTTTTTACTATTCCGAGATATTACAGTCTTTCCTAGTAATTGACAAGTGCCACTCGTGTTTTTCCTGTCTTCCTTATCACCTGCTAAATCTGCATCTGAGAAACCTTCTAATTTAAACGAGTTAGAGCGAGGATACCATAATCCATGAGATATTGTGCCAATAAGATATCGAATGATTCTTTTTACAGCAGTTAGATGAGACTCCTTGGGAGCCAACTGAAACCTGGCACATTTACAAATGCTGAACATTATATCTGGTCGACTTGCGGTCAGATACAGTAATGATCCAATCATTCCTCTGTATTTGGTTTCATCAACTAGAGTACCATGTTCATCCTTGTCCAAATTTGTAGCCAGACTCATAGGCGTGCCAATTGATTTTGCATTGCTCATACCAAATTTATGAATCAGCTCCTTTGTATATTTAGTCTGACAGATGAAGGTTCCTTCTTCGGTTTGTTGAATTTGAAGCCCAAGAAAAAATATGAGTTCACCCATCATGCTCATTTAGAACTTGCTTTGCATAAGGCTTGCAAATTCCTTGCACATAAGAGAGTTAGCACTACCAAAGATAATGTCATCAACATAAATTTGAATGATAAGATTACCTTCTGATGATCGTTTAATGAATAGAGTAGTATCAATTTTACCTCTAGTAAACCCATGGTCAACAAGGAAAGTACTTAACCTATCATGCCAGGCACGTGGAGCCTGTTTCAGTCCATATAGGGCCTTGGTAAGCTTGTACACATGATATGGGAATTTTGAGTCTTCAAAACCTGGGGGTTGTTTTACAAAAACTTCCTCTTCGATGAATCCATTCAGAAAGGCACTTTTGACATCCATTTGAAATAAACTGAATCCTTTAGAGCTTTCTCTAGTATGGGGTATGTAAGTGTCAAAGGTGCCTGGGTTAAGAAGGGTGAGAGTGAAGCAAAACAGACCCCTCTGGATTCCAAGCCTTCATCTGTTGTTCCGCCTCCTCTTATTAGTTCTAATCTAAGTGAGAAGCTAATCTTCATTGACTTCCAAATCTTAGACATCAAGACTCTCCTGTCTGCTACTCAGTCGACTGTGGGTGCTATTCATGCTATTTCAAAGGAAACTGGGTCTGATGTATCTAAAATCAGAGTGGCTGCGCAACGGGCAAGGGAGAATGCGGTTAAAGCCTTCAAGGAGGTTCATGACAGGCTAGATGGAATGAGCGTTGCTGCAAATACCAGCTTTGAACAGTTGAAGGAGGCTATCTGTAACACTCTTACTTACTTCCTGCGTCGCTAGTGTGGTTGTGTTTTACAGACAATTTTTTTTAAACTTGTGTGGCTTTGTTTTGGGCTGTGCCCTTGGATGTTTTTTTTGCCTGTATGGATAATTTTTTTTGTGCTTGCCCCTCCCTCTTTGCTGATGTCAAAAAGAGGGAGAATGTATATCTCTTTGGGACTATTATGTCAGTCTGTGCAAGTTCAAGTTGACTAAGCATAGACCTCTTTGGTCTGTAATGATAATATGTGCAGGTTAAGTCGACTATGCTACATGCATAGATGGTACTCTTTATTCTTTGAACAGGTTAAGTCGACTATGCTACATGCATAGACTTTATATATATTGCACAGGAACAAGTCAACTCTGCAGGATACAGGTACAAGTCGACTGCACACATTGAGGGGGAGACTAAGTCCTGTTGATTGCACACATTGTGGGGGAGCCAAGTCAACTAGAAACAAACAGGGAAGTCAACTGTTGTTTACTTCCTTACATCTACGTATATTATTTTGACATCATCAAAAGGGGGGAGATTGTTAGATCATATTTGAATGATGCAATTAATATACATGTGCACGAGTTCAAAGAAGTAAAGAAGAACTTGTGAAATGGCTGTGTCGAACAAGGAAGGACATCTCTCACAAGGGAACTACCTATAGAACACACGGTGTACAAGGAAAGCTACAAATCTACATTAGCGAATCAGGATTAGCTCCGTGAAATCCGAGAAATCAAATTAGACATAACGAAGTGAAGATTTGAAGTGATCTGTGATTGGCTAAATCACGGGAGAATAATAAAGGCCAGAAGATCTGGTCAGTGGTCAAGCTTGGAAGGTCCAACAATCAAGGAGAAGATCCGACTAGTGGTCAAGTTTGGAAGTTCCAATAATCAAGGAGAGATCTTGTTGATTCCATTGTCTGCCGAAGGAAGAGATCTCAAGAGAAGCAACGGATAATTCCTTATTCTTGGAAAGAATCTATTATGTCCAAGGATCAAAACCCTTGGGTTGACGAGCCTTCACCACTCATCTTTGTATAAATACACTGAGTAACATCATCCTTAGCATACTTTGATCGAACCAAAATAATTCTCTTCATTCTACTATAAACAAGCATAGTAGCCTACATAGATTTGCTGTGTAATAACTCAGAGATAGAAAGAGGGCATACAACTGGTAAGGCATTGTATCAAACGAGTGCTAGAATATCTAAGCGATATACATCACATCTTTACTCGAGAGAAAATTCATTTGCTTGAAGAGAAATCCCTTGTAACCCAAGGGGACTGGATTAGGATTCACATTGAATCCGAACCAGTATAAAATTCCTGGTGTCTTTAATTCCTGCATTTACTTTCTGCATATTATCTCAAACTGTTATTTCTGCAAGATTTCCATATTTAGTCGACTACTAAAGTTTTAAGTCAACTCAGTGACGATTAATTTCAATTAGTGATAATTCACCCCCGTCTTGTACTTTCAATTGTGACTGCTAGGGACATTGCAATATAGGGAATATCGCCACCGCATGTGAATAGAAAATGCGGACAAGTGCAACAGTTCTGAGAGTTGTGTCCCTGAACATTGTTTGTCTTGTGAATGTATAGTATGTCAGTTGCTTTCGCAATCCAAGTGTCTGCATCCAAAGAAAAGTCATGATTTTTGTAGAGGGGAGGTTAGTTCGTATCCCTGCTAGCCTTGTTCGACCCGTTTGTCTTTGATCTGGTGATACGGTATGTATCACTTGGGGGTAGCGTTGCTGAACAAAGTGATTTTGATAATAAACATGCATGAATTTGTAAAAATATGTCATAAGCATATATTTAAGAAATAACTTTTAGATGAACCGACGACGGTGACGTGGCTCAAGACATTGCAACCTCTCTTGCTATGGAATTTTGAGGGTCCTCCTCCAAATTCTGCCCCAATTTAATGGGTTGATGCTTCTGGCGGCTTCTTGCGATGATCGAATGAAATTACTTTGAAATTTTGAGGGTCCTCCTCAAAATTCTACCCTAGTTTCCAATTTCGGGGGGAAATGAGGTCAAATTCAAGCTGGAAAACATGTTTCAATGAGTTCTTGTACTTCTTTTGAGGAGGGGGTGAAGTACCTTTCTTCACTAAGATATTTAAGTCCCAGAAGACAGATCAAAGCTCAGGAGTGAACCACCTCAACTCACTGCAAAAAGGGAAACTAACGTGAATTGTTGTGCACATTATTAACTTCATAATGCTTCAGCTTCACAGTGCAATAGTCGTGACAACAAGATTTAACAAACGGAAAGAATTAACAAACAAGCAAAAAAAGAAGTAGTAACAACAAATAAGAACTACTGAAAAAAACTTACATTTATCAGAGCACCACTCGTCATAATCATTAGAGGTATTCCTCATCGACTTTTATGGTAGGAATTTGAGTAATTTTTGGCTAGTAATCTCCTCAAATTTTAGACTTGGTTTGAGAAATGGGCAGTTGAGAATCCATAGTGTAGAGATGGAAAAGGGAATCCCTTTTACTGGAAGAGATTGGAGTTTATCGTAGTTTTTCAATAAATAGCTCAAAGAGAGAAGAGGGTAGCGCTGATTTTAGAATAGATTGCAGTTGATGGTAGTGGTATATCTTTAGGCTTCGAAGACAAGTGAGGAGCCTAAGACCTTCGGTTTGTAGTGAATGGAGCTCATGATGATCATTTAATGTTAGATGAGAAAGACACGAGGGAAGCCCTTTTTCTATCAGTGACTAAATTTGAGGTAAATTGTATCCCCTCTTAAACAGGAATCAGGTCAAATGTAGTTCAATTATGTAGGAAAACATAAGATTACACATAGTAGCACTTGACTGCATCTAAATTGATTGGTTTCGGCCAGACTTCTCCATCTATTTTTGCAAGTATAAAGGCTCCTCCTGTCAGAACCCGGCGAACTATGTATGGACCTTGCCAGTTGGGAGCGAATTTCCCCTTGGCTTCATCTTGATGCGGGAAGACTTATTTGCCCTGGTGTGAACTGTCTCGGCTTGACTCTTTTATTTAAGGCTCTGGATATCCTGTTATGATAAAGCTGACCGTGGAAAACTGCATTCATTCTTTTTCCATCTATGAGGGCTAACTGCTCGTAACGACTCTTCACCCATTCTCCATCGTCGAGCTCAGTTTCCTATATGATTCTTAAGGAAGGAATTTCTATTTTGACTGGAAAGACAGCTTCCGTACCATAAACCAGCATATAAGGGGTTACCCCAGTTGATGTGCAGATTATGGTGTGATACCCCAATAAAGCAAATGATAGCTTCTCGTGCCACTGCTTATGCTTTTCTATCATTTCATTAGTATCTTCTTGATATTGTTATTGGCGGCTTCTACGGCCCCGTTCATTTACGTTCTATAGGCTGTAGAGTTCTTGCGTCTGATCTTGGAAGTTTCACACATAGCTTTCATCAAGTCACTGTTGAGGTTGGAGCCATTGTCAGTTATGATTGATTCTGGAATCCCGAATCGACAAACAATTTGGTCGCGGACAAAGTCTGCCACGACTTTCTTAGTTACTGCTCTAAAAGATGCTGCTTTAACCCACTTGGTGAAATACTCAATTTCTACCAGGATAAATCTATGTCCGTTGGAAGCGGCAGGCTCGATAGGTCCAATGACATCCATTCCCCAGGCGGTGAAAGGCCATGGTGATCTTGTTGCATTAAGCTCATTGGGAGGCACCTTTATCATGTTTGCATGTATTTGACAATGGTGGCATTTCTGGACATACTGGATGCAATCTGTTTCCATAGTCATCCAAAAGTAACCAACCCGGAGTATCTTCTTGGCTAAAACAAAGCCGTTCATATGTGGACCATAGGTCCCAACATGGATTTCTTCTAGCAGCTTGGATGCTTCCTTTATGTCGACACACCTGAGTAGTCCCAAATCAGGAGCCCTCCTATACAGGATTCCTCCACTATAAAAGAAACTGTTGGACAGCCTTCGGAGTGTGCGTTTCTGAATTAGATTTGCAAGTTCTGGGTATTCTCCTTTTGCTATATATTCCTTGATATCATGAACCAAGGTTTTCCATCTGCTTCTTCCTCCACACGGGCACAATAAGCTGGCTAATCATGGATCTTTATTGCGATGGGATCATTGAAGTTTTTGTCTGGATGTTGTATCATGGATGACAAGGTAGCCAATGCATCGGCGAATTCATTCCGGATTCTGGAAACATGCCGGAATTTTTTCTTTGTGAACCTCTTTCTCAAATCATGCACGTGATGCAAATATGGGAGTATCTTAGAGTTCTTGGTCGCCCATTCTTCCCGGACCTGATGTATGAGCAAGTCTGAATCTCCCATTGCTGACAAATCTTGAATGTTCATGTCAATGGCCATTTTGAGCTCTAGGATGCAGGCTTCGTACTCGATCATATTGTTGGTGCAGGGGAACCTGAGCTTAGTTGACACTAGATAGTGCTGATCGGTTTCTGATACTAAGACCACTCCTATGCCAACTCCATTGAAATTTGCCGCTCCGTCGAAAAACATTCTCCACCCATCATAGGATTCTGCAATGTCTTCTCCTATGAATGATACCTCTTCATCAGAAAAATATGTCTTTAAGGGTTCCTATTCTACACCTATGGGGTTTTCGGCAAGATGATCCGCTAGTTCCTATCCCTTGATTGCTTTCTAAGTCATGTAGACAATGTCCAATTCACTCAACAGGATTTTCCACTTGGCTAGCTTGCTAGTGGGCATGGGCTTCTGGAAGATGTACTTCAAAGGATCCATCCTTGATATGAGATATTTAGTGTAGGCACAAAAATAATGCCTCAACTTTTGGGCCACCCAAGTCAGAGCACATCAGGTGTGTTCCGAAAGAGAATACCGAGTCTCATACGGAGTGAACTTCTTGCTGAGATAGTAAATGGCATGTTCCTTCCTCCCTATTTAATCGTACTGCCCAAGTGCGCAACCGAAGGCACCATCTAGCACTGTGATGTAGAGTAGTAGACGTCTACCCGGCTCAGGCAGGACAAAAATGGGTGGTGTTGATAAGTATTTCTTGATTCTGTCGAAAGCTTTTTGGCATTCATCGGTGCACTTGGTGGCGGCATCCTTCTTCAACATCTTGAAGATCGGCCCACAAATGACCGTAGATTGTGCTATGAACCGGCTGATATAGTTGAATCTTCCTAAGAAACTCATCACGTCCTTTTTGTTCTTTGGCGGTGGCAATTCCTAAATGGCCTTGACCATTGATGGATCTAGTTCTATTCCCCGGCGGCTCACAATAAACCCAAGTAATTTTCCAGCGAGAACCCTAAATGCACACTTTACGGGATTTAGTTTTAGGTGTATCTTCGCAATCTGTTGAAGAACTTTCTCAAATCTTCTATGTGATCAGTGGCCTTCTTGAACTTGATTATAACGTCCTCTACATACACCTCGATCTCCTTGTGTAGTATAACATGAAAAATGGCAGTCATAGCCCTCATGTAAGTGGCCCCTGCATTCTTCAAACCAAACGGCATTATCTTATAGCAGTACATTCCCCACGGCGTAATGAAAGCCATTTTCTCAGTATCTTCCTCGTCCATCCAGATCTGATGATAACCAGCAAAACAATCCACAAATGACTGCAGCTTATTCTTGGCGCAGTTGTCAATCAGGATGTGTAAGTTTGGTAAGAGGAAATCATCTTTCAAACTGGCCGGTTGAGATCCCGGTAGTCGACACAGACTCTAACCTTTCCATCCTTCTTTGGCACTGTCACAATGTTAGCTAACCATGTTGGGTATTTCACTTCAGTTGGCAGTTTGTGTGCCACAATAGATGACTCAGACCAGTCATGTCATCATACAACCAGGCGAATATGTCCTCATATTCTCTTAGAAATTCTGTGTACTCTGCCTTTTCTGACGGTGATAAGTGAATGCTGATTTGTGTTTCTTTGACATTCTCTTCGTCTCCTAGGTTAATAATCTCAGTCTCGTCCAGGTTAGACTTTGGTCTATTTTTAAAATTCTCAACTTTCTTGATAATCTCTTCCGGTATGTTATATTCCTCTGAGTCTATGTCTGTTTGTTGCGTTGTCTCATTGCATGTCACAGTCATTAGTTCATTAAGAGAGGTAATAGTAATGTTGTATAAGTAAAGTAATGAGAGAAAATAATAAGACTATTGATTTATAAGAAAAATCGAAATGCTCTGATAAATTCCATAACTGGTTTGAACATTGAAGATCTTATTGCAAAATTTTAAAATGCGAAAGGAAAGTCAACTAGTAGAAATAAAAGATAGTGCGTGATGCTTGTTCAGCCTTGCTACCCTGAGGCTCGCCGGGCTCTAGTGGTTCTGATGGTCCAGTTATTGAGGCACACTCCTCTGCTCACAACCTGTATGGAAGGGCCTTCCCCCTCCTCATCGAGAATGACACAACAATCCATATCATCATCTTCCAGGAACAAATTCCTCATCGCTGCTAGTGCTTCCTCTTCTTCCGACCCATAGATAACCTCGGCTGGTTGGAAAGTGTGTTCCAAGTGTGGTATTGGCTGCTCCAATGGATAGTAAGGGCCTGCTCCATGGTGGCAACCAGTTTTTGAACTCTTCCCAGGTATACTCATATCCTAGACCAAAGGTGGTGCCATGTTTCTTGAGTTTGATAGGCTTAGTGATTCCTTTGAGGTTCTTGCCAAGTCCCTTGACAGGTTTGTATTCGCTCCAGTTTAGTATGCTTTCAATTTTGTTATCCTACCATTTGTCTTTATCAACGACGTTGACCCTCTCGATGTGGTAATAAGTCTCCCCACCTATCTTTCTTCTACCTCCGATTGCTGGGATGGTCTGGCGATTGTATATGGGATTACTTCCGTCGCCATTGATGATTACCTCCTAGTGATTCCACTTAAACTTCACTGCCTGATGTAGTGTTGATTGTACGGCCCCAGCAGTATGAATCCAGGGTCGTCCTAATAGCATATTGTAAGATGTCGACACGTCTATCACTAGAAAGTAAACATCAAACCAAGTAGGCCCCATTTGCAAGCACATGCTAATTTTCCCAATGGTGGACCTTTGGGAACCGTCAAAAGCTTTGACGTTGATGGTCCCATCCTTGATCTCATGCAGTCCCTTTCCTAATGTCCTGAGTGTTACTAACGGACAAATGTTGAGGCTGGATCCCCCATCAATTAGGACTTTGATGACAAAATAATCTTCGCATTGCACGGTGATGTGTAATGCCTTGTTGTGACTCAACCCTTCTAGTGGCAGCTCATCTTCATGAAAAGTGATCTTGTGACTTTCCAATACCTGGCCTACCATGTTAGCCATCTCTCCGCCAGTGATGTTGCTCGGTACATACGCCTCACTTAGCACTCTTAACAAAGCATTCTTGTGCGCATCGGAGCTTTATAGCAAAGCAAAGATAGAAATTTGCACCGATGGTTTGTTCAGCTGATCAATGACCGAGTATTTTTTTAGCTTGTATCTTTCTCTAGAGATCATCGGGCCCGGTCTCGGTGATGGTTGGCTGGCTGGAATCTTGCTTGCTCAACTCAGCCAGATGTTTCGGGGTATAAACTCTACCAGTTCTCGTCATACCCTGTGCCGCAATAGCTTCCCCGAACATAATTTTGCCTTTCCTTCTTGCCTCGGCTGTGTAGTCCCATGGTATAGCCTTTGTATGGAACGGTGTTATGGCTGACATTGCCACTGGAATTGGCGTGGCTATATTTACTCCGAACGGAGCCTGTACTTTGGGCGGTAAAACTGCAACTTCGAATGGTGTAGGTGCCTTTGCTGGAGGCACAAATTTGACCTTAATTGGTGTTGGCGTCTTTGCAGATGATGATGCATCAAACTCAAGTGGCATGGACATATTTATCTCGGCATCCCCAAAGGGATGAATCTGGACTACAATCGGATTAAGGGTAACTATTGAATTCTCACCTTCTGTGATCAAACCGATCGATCCCTTGGGGTCCCAATCATCCTCTATTTTAATCGTGTGAATGCCTCCACCCTTGTGGTCTAGAAGAGGGTTATTGTAGACATTTGGAGCAGGTTCCTTTGCCACAATAATCTTGTTGTCAATTAGAGTCTGGATCTTATCCTTCAGAGAACGACATTCGTCAATGGTGTGTCCTTTCATGCCCTAATGGTATGCACATGATGTATTTGGATTAATCTACCGAGAAGGGGTTTTAGGAGCAGCAAGGATAGGGGTAACGTAACCAGCAGTTTTGAGTCTTTCATACAATTGGTCGATAGGTTCAGCAATAGACGTGTAATGTTTTGGGGGTCTTCGGTCAAAGTTTGGTCGGGGTCTAGGGAAGTTTTGGCATGGAGGAAGGGACTGGTAGTAGGATGGTTGAGTGTCGTAGGCTTGGTAAACATGTGCTGGTTGGGAATATTTGGGTGAAATGGGCTGATATGTGGGAGGTGATTGATAGATGAGTGGTGGGGTTTGGTAAGAGGGTGAGGGTGCTTGGTAGTTTGGAGTAGGCTGATATGTGAGTGGGGACATTAGGTAGGTTTGGTATTTAAAGGGAGATTTGGTTCTTTATGCCACCATTACAGCTCCTACGTCACTTTTCTTGGACAGACCGCCTGACTGTAAGGCCTTGTTTGTATCTTGTAAAGCCTCAAAGTTCATAACCATACCGCTTTTGATGCCTTCTTCGATCCTTTCCCCTAGCTTGATAATGTCAGCAAATTTATGGCCCTCGATCATCATCAGCCTCTCATAATATTATAGGTCTTGGGCCTGAATGAAGAATTTATTCATCTGTTCTTCTTCTAAGGCGAGTCTAACCTTAGCTTCTTCGGACATCCAACGAGTAGCATACTCGTGGAAGGTTTTTGTGGGCTTCTTTTTTAAATTTTGAATGTAGAACACATCCGACGCATTCTCCGTGTTGAACCTGAACTTGTCCATAAGCGGACGCCATGCTTAACTAGTTCGGCCACTTCTTTGGATCTTGGCTAATGTACCAATATAAAGCATCTCCTTTCAGGCTCCTCATGAGAAGCTTCATGCAGATTTTCTCGTCTTTTCCCACTCCGACAAGCTTGTCACAGTATGTTCTCTAGTGGACCCTTAGATCATCTGTACCATCAAACATCTCGAACTTGGGAGGTTTGTACCCCTCGAGCAGTTTGACATCGGGTTGTATGCAAAGATCTTCGTAGTTCAGCCCATCAATTCCCTTACTCCCTTCAATGCCCTGAATTCTCCTAGTCAATTTCTTAAGTTCTTCAGCCATGTTCATGATAAGCAAATCTTTATCATCAGGATCGGATGTGTTTGAGATGGCTGTGGTGGAGTGCGGAACAGTCTCTACGTAGATGGGGGTGTTATTTTGGGTGTGGCAGTGATCATTTATGGAGTTTTGTGGTTCTAGGATGAGCAGTGAGGTATTGTTGGAAGTATGGCAGGTGTTGCAGAGGTGGTGAGGAGCGATATGGTTCTGTTGCTTTGGGAGACTCAATAAGGGTGTAGGGTTCTGAGCTTTTGGGAAATTGGTGTCTGGAGTAGTGAGGGAAAATGTCAGATTCGCCAAATTCCGGGCTTGATCAAGTTCTTCCTCAAATTACATCAGCTTTTGCTCCAGTTGGGAGGCATTCTCCTTGGGAACCAAAGTACCATGACCGTGAGTGACCTCTACCCGTTTAGTGAGTTTTCCTTCCTGGTGTTATTCAAATCTTCCATCTTTCTTTTGTTCTTGTTTTTGACGGGACTGAGAGGAGGAGTGGGTGGAGGGCCCTTGGATCTTGTCGAATAGGATAATGTTGCCAGAGTGCTCGACCTAACGTTTGGGGAGGGGAATAATCAAAACAAAAATAAAACAAAAACGTAACCAAGTTAGTGAGGTTCATGGAAAATTGATGCAACATTTAAACACATAATGTGGAAGTATATAGTGTGTCCTAATCTGGGAGCCTCATTGTGCTCGAGTTAGGCCTAGCAACAAGTTGATTTGGAGAACTTGGAATGCTAAATGCCTCATTTCATTGATAGAAAATAAGACGAATCTCAAATTGAGACTAAATAATAGGAAAAATAAAGTCACTAATTGCCACTGGCCTTATTACATTTTAATTAGCGAAAAGATAAAGTCCTATCTACTTGGTCCCTGAAGGACCTTCCCCAGACTCGGCATCCTTGGCTCCGTTGAACAACTTCCCCAGCTTGCGAAGTCCCAGCAGCAAGTAGGCTATGGCTAGTTGTCCGTTTTTGTTACCCTTAGCATTTTGACAGTCTTTGACCCTTTTAAGAAACCTACCTTCCATCTCCACTATGCCTCGCTCCATGTATCCTAGTCGCTTGTTGGCATTGACGGCCATGTCCTTCTATTCCTCAATTATCTTTTGATTGGCTTATTGTATCTCACGATGCTCACTTTTGTATTCCTGGATTCTCTTGCGTAGCTGATTGTATTTAACCTGTGCCTCGGCCTTTTCATCTATGATCCTGTGACCTCAAATGAACCCTAGGCTTACTTAGACCATCATGATTATCCTCCAACCAGTCGGAATAGTAAGGAGTATAACCGGTATGGTATCGATCTGTTTCGATATTATCCCTTCCCATGGCGATCTTGCAGTGCCACATATGTTGATCTTGGCACTTGTAAGTGAGCCCGGAAGTGACTCATCTTGTCGACCCTGGGTATAACCTACTTCCTACCAGCTTGCCTCGTAACTCGGAGAGAGACGTAAGGGTATGTTTCTCTCAGACCGATCAATATCAGAAAAAGTGCATATCGGGATCGGGCGATGAATTCTCCAGTTGGAAACCATTCGAACATCCATTGTACTTGCTCCTTGGTCAGATTATCAAATAGCTCAAACCATCCTTTGGCATCCTCTGGCTGAGCAAACATATCAGGGATATAATTCATTCGCTTTGGGTGATGGAATGCGATATGATCATCCCGGTCCCTTCGTTGAATCTCTAAGCGGTATTTACCCTTTTGTAGATGCTCCATAAGCCACAGCTGAAGTAGCAAATTGCAACCTTCAAAGTGACTAGCTCGCCGTTGACATTTCTCTAGGGCTCAGTAAATTTCTGCGACGATCATGGGCACAATGTTGAATGGTTGCCCTCCAATTCCTTCCATTAAAGTTTTAGTGACCATGGATAGTCGGGTGTGGATTCTTGCTTTCTTCATTGGAGACACAATCAACCCCAGGAAATAGAACATGAATACAAAGACCCTTCGATGGATATGAACCAATGAGGTAATGGCAAACTCATCAGGATAGGTACGGTAGGATTTTTTGTGACCGTACCTCTTGAACAAATAATCGAAAGGGATATGGGTTTCTTTGAGGCATGTCAGTTCTGGATTCTTCTTTATACCCATAATTTTGAGGAAAACCCTACATTTGCGGTTCTCATGCATCAATAAACCTGGAGTCTCCTATACTAAGTCGGCTAACCCTCCTATTTCTTCTAGCAAAGGTGTCATTTCAATCTCCCCGAAACGGAAGATGGACCTCTCATAATCCCGAAAGAGAGTAGCAGCTTCAATGATCTTGTTTTTGGGTTGGATTTCGAGGAGGGAGGGTAGTTTCCCTAGATATTTTCGGGAAAGAGTCTGGTCACTAGAATGAAGATCTTTCCACTAGCTTAGCAGTCTCGGGTGGATGTTGGTAACCATGCTGAATCTGGGGATTTCGTGCCTCATTATTTGCAAGAAAATAAGGTTAGGCCCTTTTCCCCACCGAAATTGACTATTTAACATCAATAATCGGCATAAAAGCATTTAGTTCTCCAAATAAATACACAGAACGTGAAAATGTCCATTTGGGTTTCAGGGAAGCCTAGTGGACTTTGGATAAAGCTATTCTTAAAGAGTCATTATGTGAACACATAACTGACTCGGCTAGGTTTTACCATGATGCATGCACAGTTTAAATATAGTGAGGTTTCTATGGGATTTTAGACTGGTACCCTTGAGCGGACAACTCCAGGGGGAAAGGCACGGAACTGTCGATGGCACCGTTGATCGACTAGTTTTACAACAAATATGCCTTTTCCGAATTTATGGGTAATGATATAGGAAGAGCACAACAACTCATTATAAGCGTTGCTATAGGATTTTGTTTGGCACGAGTAGAATATGATGTCGAGCATGATTATGCAGTAGTTAAAGGCATGTATTCATGTATTTGCACATTTAAGAAAGCAGTAAATACAACCGTTTTCATAATTTAAAACAGTAGTAAAGGAAAGCATTAAAGACAAGAAAAAGGAGACAAGTCAGTTTTGTAATCGAAAAGAAAATTGAATGCTTAAAAGAAAATAAAAAATAATTGTGCGTGAAGAAACATAAATTCACAATAAAGGTTTGAAATGGTAAAAGCCTTAAAAGTTCCCCAGCAGAGTCGCCATGCTGTCACGCCCCCTTTTTTGTCGCGAAATCAGGTTTGTGACATTTTGGAGGACAACTCATTCCTTTTGGGAATTGGGTTTGATTTAAAGAGTCGCCACCTAATGATTAGGGTGCATTAGGACACCGAAGAGGTTTGATTTGAATAACCGGAGTTTGAGTAAGGGCTTGAAATTATTCTAAGGGGAAGGTGTTAGGCACCCCTCAGAATCCACTAGTGTGGTTCCCGGCCAGACTATTATTGTGAATTTGGGTATAATTAGCATATAGACAAGTGGGGTTAAAATAAGAGGGGATTTTATCACATAAAGGTTTGAAAGTAAACAAGGTTTGAAAGAAAAGTTAGAAAAACTGTTTTTTTTTTTAAAAAAAGGAGTTTAAAATGCTGAAAAGAAATAAATAAAGAATAAGAGTGGGGGGGGCGTCCTAGGTTTATTAATAATATGGATCACCCCTACACAATGCCCGGTAATCACCCCTCAATGAGGGGCTACACGTGACATTATCACGTAGTCATCATATTCATATCTACCCTTCCCACCCTATTAAGGTATTAAAGCAAGAAATTGTCTTACTTACCTATTGCATGCTACTACCCGTCCCAAACCTATTAGTCCCGGGGCATTTAGGACTAATAATCCTAAGGGAGGTAGGGATGTAAGGCTTATTTGTCATTTTAAAGGTAAAAATTCTAAGGCGACATACAAAACATGTATAGCAAGTTGGAGAAAAGCACATAACATGCAAGGCTCAGATATACCCCTTTTGAACAAAAGAAGCACATAATTAGCATGACTTACACATACTAGTTAAGGTCTGATTAAACATGCGAGAACTTAAAGGTTGAGGCAGATTGATTTATTACATAATTCAGATGGGAAGCCCAAATTGGTCTTGCCTGCTAGTTGTAGTCATTAGAACAAATTCAAATTTAATTTACCCCAAGGCTTGCCTAAGTGTTGATATGTACTGAATTCAGAAATAGTAAAGCTTGAAATAAACTGTTTGAATGCATACTCGTTAAAGTTGCTAAGAGAGGCCAGATTCAAACAAACTGATTATTAGCTCTATAACTGATGGTACCCTTATTACTGATTTTTATATCCCTATGTGAATGAAACGGCTCAGATTTGTTAGAAATTCCTATAAACATTCTTTCTAAGCGTAGTTGATTTTAAACGTGGCGTAGAATGCATAAGACTTGTTTTAAAACTTATACACATGATATCTAGGTGCTGAAATGTTTTAAGAACCTATAAACATGATATCTAAATGCAGAATTTATTTTGAGAAACTATAGGCATGATTTCTATATGCAGAAATTGTTTGAAGAACCTATAGGCATGATTTTCTATCCTTTTTGCATACATAATTACCCACCCTTTTCACTGGCCATCCCCAAGAGTTTATTACAAATTATTACAACCCAGATTAAAGTAAAAAAAATTCATCAAAAAAATATAAATAAAAGTACAACCAAGAGAGCTTGATTCAGACTTCATGTCTGAAATATGAGGTAAACCAATCCAATGAGATCATGATCCGAAGCCTTTCTCCCATTTGAGTGTGTCAAATTTCCCTAAGAGCCTTAAAGGGACTCCTGGCAATGCTCACACCCAAATGTATTGCCAGATTGGAGCAAGTGTAGTATAGAAGGGCCATCCCTCAAGTGTCCAAGTTCAGAGGGGGATCAAAGGGTCCCAAGGCAAGGCTCATAATAGGGGGGAGTACTTAAAGTCTAAGAGAGTGTGCAAGTGCAGAAACATAACTTTAAAGACTAGGAAAGTAAAGAAAAGGGAAAAGGGTACTGGGAAATAGCTACAGAATTGATAACTTTAAACAAAAGAGGGTAAGGGATTAGGAACTGATTGCAGGGAGCCTATACTTGGCAAGGGTAAGCTTTGGACATGCACAATAATGGTGATGTTGGCATGCCTAGAAGCCTACCAGAACACATACAATAGAGAATCTGTGATGACCCAAAAGGTCATCACTTGTTTTTAAATTTAATTCTATTTCTAAGGCCTTGAAAACCTCTTTTAGCCTTGCCTCGATTTGCGTGCACAATCTGGGTGCGTAGCCGGAAAGCGTAAATATGAAAATATGTGAAAAATGGTAAGATTTGGCTATAAAATGAGTTAATTTGACTTCGGTCAATGTTTTGGGTAAACGAACCTAGACCTGTGATATGACGGTCCTGGAGGATCCGTAGGAAAATATGGGATCGGGGCGTATGCCCTGGAATCGGATTCCGAGGTCCCAAGCCCGAGAAATGATTTTTTAAAGGAAATAGTTTTCTGAAATTGTTTAAGGAAATTTTAAATGAAATTTTATTAGAACATGTAAGTATCAGGCCCGTACTTTGATTTTGGCGCCCGGTACAAGTCTTATATATGATTTAAGATGTTTCTGTGAAATTAGATGAAAAATGAATATCATTTGACGTGATTCGGACCTAAAATGCTAAAGTTAATGTTTTATGAAGTTTGAGAAAAATCCCTTAATTTTGAGGTTTAATTCGTTGTTATTGAGGCTATTGTGGCTATTTTATCGCGCGGATAAGTTTGTATGATGTTGTTGTGTTAGTACCTATGTTTGGTTAGGAGCCCCAAGGGCTCGGGTGTGTTTCTGATCTGTTTCGGGAGGTTGTTGACTTAAGAAAATTTGCAGGTTTTCATTGTACCGTGCCTAGGGATTTTACCCTTCGCGTTCGCGTGGTCCCTATCGCGAACGCGTAAGGCAAAGATCCCAGGTGCCCAATTTCTTCTTCACGAACGCGAAGGTTGAGACGCGAACGCGAAGCTGGGGGGGAGACCCTTCGCAAACACGTCCCTCTACTCGCGAACGCGTAAGGTTCTGGAGAGGGGTCACTAATTTATTCATTGCGAACACGGTCCTTAGCATGCGAATGCGAGGATCGAGGAGTTCCTACTCCACGAACGCGAGACATTGTCCTCGAACGTGAAGGCTTACCCATCCTGACCCATCGCGAATGCAAAGTGACCATTGCGAATGCGAAGGGCAATTTTGCCCAGCTATTTTAAAAGACCAGAAAATAGTAGCATTTCGAGATTCACTCACAACTTCATAACTTCTTCAGCTTAACTCTAAATTGGGCGAGTTTTGAAAGAGTATTTCACCACAAATTCATATGTATGTAATCTTAGGCTCATTTTCTTCAATTCCCATTAACACCCATTAGATTTCTAGGCTTAATCATGTGAATAAGGGTAGAAAATTAGGGATTATGGTAGAACTAGGACTTTTTGATTAATTGTGATTTAGACCTCGTTTTGGGGTTGAATTTTGGAAATAATTATATTTGGGCTCGTGGGTGAATGGTTGATTTGATTTTGGTCCGAACCTCGTGTTTTGACCAAGCGGGTCCGGGGTCGATTTTTTGGATTTTTGAGAAGAATGATTGGAAAACTATAATTAAGTATTGGAATTGGATTGTTTAGCTATTGATGTTATTGAGTTGATTATGTATAGATACGATTGATTTGGAGCCAAATTCAAAGGGAAAAGCGGTGTTTGAAGGTTGCGTTTGCTGTGGAAGTTCGATGTAAGTGTTTGGTCTAACCTTAGCTTGAGGGATTAGGAGCCAAGTCCTATTCACTATGTGATAATTGTTGAGCACAACGTATAGGGATGGTGACGAGTATATATACGTTGGGGTCAAGCATGCCCGTGAGTCTTATATTGTATTTTCATGACTTCATAGTATTATCTATGCTTTAGAGGTGAATATTTTTTGTTGCGAAAAGTTGTGGAAGTAATTGTGACCTTTGAACATCGAGGAGCATTGGCTCAAGCTATATTATGAATTGTGAAAGTAAATGAGTTGATTGAACCCTTTGGAGCATTGGATCAAGTGGTAAAGTGAATTGTGAAGTAAAAGTGAAAAAGAGAAAGAAGTCATTCAATTGTTCCCCTTGCCCGGATATTGTTGCCTTATTGGTTATCTCCCTTGCTGGGAGGTTGATGTTATTGATATTGTTCCTTTACTGGGATTTAATTATTGACTTGTCGCTCCCTTGCCGGGATTCTTATTGCAAAATTTCCTTATTTCCTTGCCCTATTGTTTGTGATTGTTGTTTGGGTGAAGAAGAGAGTTAAAGCACGAAGGTTGATGTCGTGCATTGTTCATTTTGTGAGGAAAGAATGTAAAGCACGAAGGGTGATGCTGTGCCGCACGATGTACCATTACGTGCCTATTATATTGATTTCATGGTTAGGAAAGAGTTTAAAGCACAAAGGGTTATGCCATGCCGCACGATGTACCATTCTGTGCCTATTGTATTGATTCTTATGGTGAGGACAAGAGTAAAAACATGAAGGGTGATGCCGTGCACTTGTCCTTGATTTCCCTGATTCTAGCTGATAATTGAGTTATGTTGTCCCTTACCTTCATTTACTAATTTTCGGTTATTACTTTATTTTATTTCGAGGTTATAGATTCCCTTACCCTATTTGCCTTGTTATTGTTGTTTGGGTGAGGAAGAGCGTAAAATACGAAGGGTGATGCCGTGTATTGTTTTGGTGAGAGAGAGTAAAAGCACGAAGGGTAATGCTGTGCACTTGTTTTTGATTTCCTAATTTTTGTTGATAACTGTGTTGCGGTTTCCTTACACTAAATTGCTGGTTTGCTGTTGATACTTGTTGTACCCCGCAGCATGATTTCCCCTTCCCATTTTCAATTGAACTGTTGTGATGCTTATATTTATGTGTTGTCGTTGTGTTACTATTCGATGTTTCCCCGCAACATATTTTTCCCCTCCCATACTTGACTGTATATGATTGTTTCCTTCTGTACTTCTTTCCAGTTGTAACATATTTTTCCCCTCCCATACTTGACTGTATATGATTGTTTCCTTCTGTACTTCTTTCCAGTTGTATATAGTTAAATTGCACAGGTTTATTTGGTAGTCTGGTCCTAGACTCGTCACTACTTCGCTGAGGTTAGGCTAGACATTTACCATCACATGGGATTGGTTGTGTTGATACTACACTCTGCACTCTTTTGTGCAGACCTCAGTGTTGTGGACTTCGGACCGTAGTGAGATTGTTGATTCTTGATCATCAGGCGACCTGAGGTAGTCCTGCAGGTGTCCCCATGCCTTGGCGTCTCCTTCTATCTACTATTCCTGTTTCTTTCATACATTTCTAGAGACAGTATTGTATTTATTTCTTTCAAACCCTTTATTTGTAGTATTCTTAGACCGTCTGTGAAAACTGTGACACCAGTTCTGGGTAGATGAGACTCAAACAGCTATATTAGATATTCATGTACAGGTAGTTTATTGTTTCCTTCTGTTTATATTAAATTTTATTGTTTAAATGTTATTACTTTTAAATTGATAATGAATATAAAATAGGTAAATTGTTCTCATAATCTGCTTGCCTAGCTCACACTATAAGGTGCCATCACGACTCCCGAGGGTGGGAAATCTGGGTCGTGACAAGTTGGTATCAGAGCACTAGGTTACATGGGTCTCACAGTTCGTAGACAAGCTTAGTAGAGTCTGAGGGATTGGTCCGGAGACGTCTGTATTTATCCCAGAGCCTACAGATTTAGGAAAAGTTTCACTTCTATTCTTTCCCGTCGTGCGATTTTGTTCTCTCAAATGCTAAATTGAAACTTCTACTCTTGTCCTTTAGCGAATGGCGAGGTCATGTACCGCTTCTTTAGCCTTGCAGCAGCTTAGACTGGTGATAGATCAACTTCGTCTTCGGAGGTTTTATGGAGGTTGGATAAGTTTCACCAAGCTCTTCACTACAACTTTCAGTGGTGCATCTTGTGAGTATCCCCAAGATTATCTAGACAGTTGTCATGAGGTTCTCAGGAACAAGGGAATCGTGGAGACCAATGGGGTCGATTTTGCTACTTTTCGCTTGTCTAGATCCGCCAAGACCCATTGGAGATATTATTGTTCAGATAGACCAGTGAGGTCATCATCTTTGACTTGAGAACAATTCACACATCTATTTCTGGAGAAGTTTCTCCCTATCACTCAGAGAGAGGTCTATCGGAGATAGTTTGAGCATCTCCAACAGGGTTCTATAACTATTACTCAGTATGAGATCTGATTCATTGACTTGGCACGTCATGTTCCTATCATACTTCCCACTATGAAAGAGAGTGAGGAGGTTCACTAAGGGACTCGTCCAGCCCGCTTAGTTAGCTAGAGGTGGAGGTAAAGGTATTAGAGGTGGAGGTGCAAGTATTGTTATTATTTTTGGTAGAGAAGCTTCGATTTTATTTTTCGCCGTATCTAGTCATGCCTAGTGATTCTTTGAGTGACCCTATTTATGTGTCTACGCCGATGGGTGATTTAACTATGGTGGATTGCTTCCATTGTTCATGTATAGTGGTTATTGGAGGTCTTGAGACTCGTGTAGATTTGCTTCTTCTAGACATGGATGATTTCGGTGTTATATTAGGGATGGACTGGTTAACACCTTACCATGCTATCTTGGAATGTCATGCTAAGACTGTGACCTTAGCCTTACCGGGTTTTCCTCGTTTAGAGTGGAGAAGGACTCCTGGTCATTCTACCCATAGTGTTATCTCTTATGTGAAGGCTCGACGTATGGTCGAGAAGGGTGTTGGCCTATTTGGCTTATGTTCACAATTCTAGTGTTGAGGTCACTTCTATTGATTATATGCCCGTTGTTCGTGAGTTTCTTGAGGTGTTCCTTTCAAACATGTCGGGTATGCCACCCGACATGGATATTGACTTTTGCATTGATTTGGCTCTGGGTACTCATCCCATTTCTATCCCGTCGTATCGTATAGCCCCACCTAAGTTGAAAGAGTAAAAGGAGCGGTTGCAGGACTTGCTTGAGAAGGGTTTCATTAAACCTAGTGTTTCGCCTTGGGGTGCGCCGGTGTTGTTTGTTAAAAAGAAGGATGGATCAACGAGAATGTGTATAGATTACCGGCAATTGAACTAGGTTACAATTAAGAATAAGTATCCGCCGCCGAGGAGTGATGATTTGTTCAATCAGCTTCAGGGTGCCAAGGTATTTTCAAAGATTGACTTAAGATCTGGCTACCATCAGTTGAGGATTAGGGCATCCGATATCTTTAAGACGACTTTCTGCACTCGGTACGGGCATTATGAGTTCTTGGATGTGTCATTCGGGTTGACAAATGCCCCAGCAGCTTTTATGGATTTGATGAACTGTTCAGGCGTTATTTTGATTTGTTCGGGATTGTCTTCATTGATGATATATTGATATATTCCCGTAACCAGAAGGAGCACGAGCAACACCTTAGAGTGGTTCTTCAGATTCTGAAGGATAGTCAGTTATATGCAAAATTCTCGAAGTGTGAGTTCTGGTTGAGTTCAGTTGCATTTCTGGGTCATGTTGTGTCATCAGAGTGTATTTAGGTTGATCCGAAGAAGATGGAGGCAATCAAGAACTGGCCTAGACCAGCATCAGCTACAGTGATTTGGAGTTTCTTGGGGTTGGCAGGCTACTATCGTAGGTTCGTGGAGGGGTTTTCATCTATTGCAGCCCCGATGATCAGGTTGACCCAGAAGGGTGCCTAGTTTAGATGGTCGAATGAGTGTGAGGCGAGCTTCCAGAAGCTCAAGATAGCTCTAACAACGGCACCGGTGTTGGTTTTGCCCACAGGTTCAGGGCCTTATATAGTTTATTGTGATGCATCTCGTGTTGGGCTTGTAGTAGTGTTGATGCAGGATGGCAAGGTCATTACCTATGCCTCACGGCAGTTGAAGATTCATGAGAAGAACTATCCAGTTAATAATTTGGATTTGGCATCCATAGTTCATGCATTGAAGATTTGGAGGCATTATCTGTATGGCGTGGTATGTGAGGTGTTCACGGATCACAAGAGTGTTCAGTATTTGTTCAAGCAAAAGGAGTTGAATTTGAGGCAGAGGAGGTGGTTGGAGTTGTTGAAAGATTATGATATTACCATTTTATATCATCCGGGAAAGGCCAATGTGGTGGACGATGCTTTGAGTAGGAAGTCAGTCAGTATGGGCAGTCTTGCTTATATTCCGGTCGGTTAGAGACTGCTTGCTTTGGATGTTCAGGCTTTGGCCAATCAGTTCGTGAGACTGGATGTTTCTGAGCCCAGTCGTGTGTTGGCTTGCACGGTCGCCCGTTTTTCATTATTGGAGCGTATTCATGATCAGCAATATGATGATCCCCATTTATATGTCATTAGAGACACGGTGCAGCACGGAGGTTCCATGCAGGTTACCATAGATGATGATGGAGTTTTGAGATTGCAGGGTCGAGTTTGTGTGCCTAATGTGGATGGGCTCCGAGAGTTGATTTTAGAGGAGGCCTATAGCTCCCGGTACTCTATTCATCCGGGCACCGCGAAGTTGTATCTGGATTTACGGCAATATTATTGGTGACGGAGAATGAAGAAGGATATCGTTGCATATGTAGCTCAGTGTTTGAATTGTCAACAGGTTAAGTACGAACATTAGAGGCCTGGTGGGTTATTTAAGATGATTGAGCTTCTAGAGTGGAAGTAGGGGCGGATCACTATGGATTTCGTTGTTGGGCTCCTGCAAACTCGGAAAACGTTTGATGCAGTATGGGTCATTGTTGATAGGCTGACCAAGTAAGCACATTTCATTCCTGTGTCAGTCTCCAATTCTTCTGAGAGGTTAGCTGAGATCTGTATTCGGGAGATTGTTCGCCTTCATGGCGTGCCAGTGTCTATCATTTATGACCGAGGTACCTAGTTTACCTCGCGCTTCTAGATAGCAGTTCAACGAGAGCTGGGCATGCGGGTTGAGTTGAGCATATCATTTCAACCCCAGACGGATGGACAGCCTGAGAGGCCTATTCAGATATTGGAGTACATGCTCCGAGCTTGTGTCATTGACTTTGGAGGCTCGTAGGATCAGTTTTTGCCTTTAGCGGAGTTCGCCGACAATAATAGCTACCAATCGAGTATTCAGATGGCTCCTTATGAGGCTTTGTATGGTAGGCAATGTCGGTCTCCGGTTGGATGGTTTGAGCCGAGGGAGGCTCGGTTGTTGGTCTGGTTCAGGATGCCTTGGACAAGGTCAGGATCATTCAGGATAGACTTCGATCAGATCAGTCCAGGAAAAAGAGTTATGCGGACCGCAAGGTTCGAGATTTGGTTTTCATGGTCGGTGAGTGTGTATTGCTTCAAATGTCGCCTATGAAAGGCGTGATGAGATTCGGGAAGAAGGGAAAGCTTAGCCCTAGGTTCATTGGTCCATTTGAGATTCTTGATCGAGTGGGAGAGGTGGCTTATACACTTACATTGCCGCCAAGCTTATCATCCCTGCATTCAGTCTTTCATGTGTCCATGCTTCGAAAATATCACAGCAATCCATCCCATGTGTTAGATTTCAACACTGTAGGACTTGTCTTATGAGGAGGAGCCGGTGGCTATTCTAGATCGGCATGTTCGTCAGTTGAGGTCGAACAGTTTACCTTCGGTTCGTGTTCGGTGGAGGGGTCAGCCTCCTGAGGCATCAATCTGGGTGTCCGAGTTCGATATGCAGAGCCGTTATTATCTTTTTTCCGACTCAGGTACTTCCTTCTTATGTCCGTTCGAGGACGAACGATTGTTTTAGAGGTGGAGGATGTGATGACCCTACTAGTTTTTAAATTTAATTTTGTGCTTTCGAGGCCTTGAAAACATCTTTTAGCCTTTCCTCGATTTATGTGTGCAATTTGGGTGCGTATCCAGAAAGCTTAAATATGAAAATCTATGAAAAATGGTAAAATTTGGCTATAAAATGAGTTAATTTGACTTCGGTCAACTTTTTGGTAAACGGATCCGTGATTTGACAATCCCGGAGGATCCATAGGAAAATGCGGGACCTGGGCGTATGCCCGAAATCGGATTCCAAGGTCCCAAGCCCGAGAAATGAATTTTTAAAGGAAATTGGGTTCTGAAATTGTTTAAGGAAATTTGAAATGAAATTTGATTAGAATATGTTAGTATCTGGCCCGTACTTTGGTTCCGGCAGCCGGTACATGTCTTATATATGATTTAAGATATTTATGTGAAATTTGATGAAAAACGGATATCATGTGACGTGATTTGGACCTAAAATGCTAAAGTTGATGTTTTATGAAGTTTGAGAAAAATCCCTTGATTTTGAGGTTTAATTCGTTGTTATTGAGGTTATTTTGGCGATTTGATCACACATATAAGTTCGTATGATGTTGTTGAGTTAGTACCTATATTTGGTTAGGAGCCTCGAGGGCTCGGGTGTGTTTCAGATGTGTTTCGGGAGGTTTTAGACTTAAGAAAAGTTGTAGGTTTTTGTTGCTCAATGCCCAGGGATTTGACCCTTCGCGTTCGCGTGGTCCCTATTGCCAACGCGTAAGGCAAAGATACCAGGTTCCCAATTTATTCTTTGCAAATGCGAAGGTTGAGATGCGAACGCGAAGTTGAGGAGGGGAGACCCTTCGCAAACGCGTCCCTCCACTCGCGGACGCGTAAGGTTCTGGGGAGGGATCACCAATTTGTTCATCGCGAACGCGGTCCTTAGCATGCGAACGCGAGGCTCAAGGAGTTTCTACTCCGCGAACGTGAAGGCTTACCCAGCCTGACCCATCGTGAATACGAAGTGCCCGTCGCAAACGCGAAGGGCAATTTTTCCCTGCTATTTTGAAAGACCAGAAAACATTAGCATTTCGGGATTCACTCAAAATTTCATAACTTCTTCACCTTAACTCCAAATTGGGCGACTTTTGAATGAGGATTTCACCACAAATTCATAGGTATGTAATCTTAGGCTCATTTTCTTCAATTTCTATTAACACCCATTAGATTTCTAGGCTTAAATCATGTGAATAAGGGTAGAAAATTAGGGATTTGGGTAGAACTAGGGCTTTTTGAGTAATTCTGATTTAGACCTCGTTTTGGAGTCGAATTCTTAAAATAATTATATATTTGGGCTCGTGGGTGAATGGGTGATTTGATTTTGGTCCGAACCTCATGCTTTGACCAAGCGGGCCCGGGGTCGATTTTAGGATTTTTGGGAAGAATGATTGGAAAAATATAATTAAGTATTGGAATTGGATTGTTTAGCATTTATTGATGTTATTGAGCCGATTACGTATAGATACGATTGATTTGGAGCCGAATTCAAATGGAAAAGCGATGTTTGAGGCTTGAGTTGGCCATGGAAGTTCGAGTTAAGTGTTTGTTCTAACCTTAGCTTGAGGGATTAGGAGTCGAGTCCTATTTGCTATGTTATAATTGTTGAGTACAAGGTATAGGCATGGTGACGAGTATCTATACGTTGGAGTCAAGCATGCCCATGAGTCTTATATTGTGATTTTTGTGACTTTGTTGTATTATCTATGCTTTAGAGGTGATTCTTATTTGTTGCGAAAAGTTGTGGAAGTAATTTAGATGTTTGAACATCGAGGAGCATTGGCTCAAGCTATATTATGAATTGTGAAAGTAAATGAGTTGATTGAACCCTTTGGAGCATTGGCTCAAGTGGTAAAGTGAATTGTGAAGTAAAAGTGAAAAAGAGAAAGAAGTCATTCAATTGTTCCCTTTCCCAGATATTGTTGCCTTATTGGTTATCTCCCTTGCCGGGATGTTGATGTTATTGATGTTGTTCCCTTGCTGGGATTAATTATTGACTTGTTGCTCCCTTGCCAGGATTCTTATTGAAATTTCCTTATTTCCTTGCCCTATTGGTTGTGATTGTTTTTTGGGTGAGGAAGAGAGTTAAAGCACGAAGGGTGATATCGTGCATTGTTCATTTTGTGAGGAAAGAGTGTAAAGCACGAAGGGTGATTCCGTGCCGCACAATGTACCATTCCGTGTCTATTATATTGATTTCATGGTGAGGAAAGAGTGTAAAGAACGAAGGGTGATGCCTTGTCGCACGATGTACCATTCCGTGCCTATTGTATTGATTCCTATGGTGAGGACGAGAGTAAAAGCACGAAGGGTGATGCCGTTCAGTTGTCCTTGATTTCCCTGATTCTTTCTGATAATTGAGTTATGTTGTCCCTTACGTTCATTTACTGATTTTCGGTTATCACTTGATTTTATTTCGAGGTTATAGATTCCCTTACCCTATTTGCCTTGTGATTATTGTTTGGGTGAGGACGAGCATTAAACACGAAGGGTGATGCTGTGTATTGTTTTGGTGAGAGAGAGTAAAACCACGAAGGGTGATGTCGTGCACTTGTTTTTTATTTCCTAATTTTTGTTGATAACTGTGTTGTGGTTTCCCTACACTAAATTGTTGGTTCCCTGTTGATACTTGTTGTACCCCGTATCATGATTTTCCCTTCCCATTTTCAATTGAACTATAGTGATCCTCATATTCATGTGTTGCCCTTCTGTTACTATTCGATGTTTTCCCGCATCATGTTTTTCCCCTCCTATACTTGACTGTATATGATTGTTTCCTTATGTACTTATTTCCCGATGTATATAGTTAAATTGCACAGGTTTATTTGGTAGTCTGGTCCTAGCCTCGTCACTAATTCGTCGAGGTTAGGCTAGACACTTACAAACACATGGGGTCGGTTGTACTGATACTACACTCTACACTCTTTTGTACAGACCCCAGTGTTGTGGACTTCGGACTGCAGTGAGATTGCTGATTCTTGATCATCAGGTAAACCGAGGTAGTCCTGCAGGCATCCGCAGGCCTTGGCGTCTCCTTCTATCTACTATTCCTATTTCTTGCATACATTTCTAGCGATACTGTTGTATTTATTTCTTTCAGATCCTTTATTTTTAGTATTCTTAGACCGTCTATGAAACTGTGATACCAGTTTTGGGTATTTGAGACTCAAACAGTTGTATTAGATATTCATGTACATGTGGTTTATTGTTTCTTTCTACTTATATTAAATTCAGCTGTTTAAATGATTACTTCGAAATTGATAATGAATATAAAATGGGTAAATTGTTCTCATAATTGGCTTGCCTAGCTCACACTAATAGGCTCCATCACAACTCCTGAGGGTGGGAAATCTGGGTCGTGACAAAATCATAGGGGTTAAGATCCCAGGGGGGATCAAGCTTGAGTAATGAACGGTAATATTTAGTACTATCATGCCTCAAGCAAACCATAGCATCAAACACATTAGGGTAGGTGGGGTTTTAGATTCATAATAGAATAGGCAGAAGGAAATTACATCATGCTAGAGTAAGTATTGAACTATACATGAGCAGTAGGCAGACATGCAACTAATGGTATTAAATAAAAACACATTGTTGTGATTGCTGAAAATCTTAATCAAGACATACCAGTTTTTTAAAGAAGCAAAATACAGTAAAAGCAGTAGCAGGACTTGAGAAACAGGCCACAGTACCAGTAACAAGAGAGAATACTTTTGAGTGTGAGTGTAAGTTCAGAAAAGACTGTGTGTCTTTGTGTCTTTGAAAGGGTCGTGTATTTATAGTGTGAAGAATAGGCAGAAACAAGGTAATATAACAATTAAGGAACTGAATATCAATTAAAAAATCAAGCAATACGAGACTTCCTTTAATTAAGGAATTCAGATTCAAATGGTAAAACTATTTAAGGAAAGAA
The DNA here is from genome assembly GCA_026770625.1 of Nicotiana glauca. Lineage (NCBI taxonomy): Eukaryota > Viridiplantae > Streptophyta > Magnoliopsida > Solanales > Solanaceae > Nicotiana > Nicotiana glauca. The sequence goes on along the minus strand of MU764762.1, from coordinate 68,987 downwards.
ATCATCTGAACACCTTGTGAAAAGTAGGTAATTAGGGGTAGATACATGGGGGTTTTAATAAAGGTAAGAATTTTGAAATACATGGTTAAAACAAATAAGGTAAGGATCCATCAGTATCTAGTAAATCAAGGGGGTCAGAGATTTCGTAAGCATTGGTCCGCGAATGAACCAAGTCAGAAAAGCTAAGGAAAACTTTTGACTCAAATCCAGTAAACAGGGAAGTCATCAAACATGGAAACAAAAATCAATCAAACTTATACAAAGGAAGTGTGAAACCAATCACAATTGAAAGGCATTTAGAAGGGAAGTTCAACACATACAAATAGTGCACAAGTATCAAGCATGCGAGGCTGAATTTAGAACAAAGCGAAATTGTCATGCGATTGCAAAATAAATAAGTAGCAGAATATGGTAATTCAGCGATAGCACGCGGAGAAAGGGTTAAGTAAAGGTCTTGTAGAGTTTAGCAAAAGTAAAAATCATAAGCAATTATTTTGAAACTTAATGAAGCAATAGATGAAACAACTATAGGAACTCAAATAGGCCCAAAGATTAGAGTTTTTGAAATCAAGCAAGTTCAGTGATGAAGCGCAAGCAAGCCACAATGCTAATGGTCTCAAAACTCAGAAGAACCCCCAAATTCTAGGGTTTCTACCATCGATTGAGAGCAGAGATGAGAACAAGTAAATCGGGCAAAAGTACTTAACGAAATACATTTGGAAATCTCAGAAAGGAACTGAAACCTTTAACAAGCATCTTTCAGTAAAAGAAACTCATGAGAAACATAGTAAAAGAACAATATGCGAATCACAGTGGAAGAACTCATGAGAACATGGTAGAAGAAACACAGTATAAGAGACTAATAAGAAGCATAGTAGAAGAAACGCATCAAGAAACACAGTAGAAGAAACATAATAGAAGCACACAAAAGAAAAAGAAAATCGGAGAAACACACAAGATAAAAAGAAAATCAGAGAAACATAAGTCAAAAATACTAGATCGGAAAAATAAAGGTTTTGAAAGCAATGGTTTTAAAAGGAACATCGAAAACCGTCTTAAAATTTTAGGGAAACCTGGATCTAGAACAGATCTAAAGAAATCATAGGACCACAGAAGCTAGAGTTTTAGAAAAAAAACCCAAACGGCGAGAAAGACTTGGATCGTTGTTGATCTAACCAGGAGGAGTCGAGGCCAGGCTCGAAATGGGCATGGCTTGCCGGAGCAAGGCCGGAGATGTCCGTAAAACTTGAATCGAACCAGGTCTCGATGAAGCTTTTCGTATTCAAACCATGAAACCTCACCGAACAGGTGTGTAGGGACCATAGGACGCTAGTGGGTGGTGAAACCACCATAGATTCAGGCCAGGAGGTGGCCGGAGAAGGTGAGTGAGACTCATCGGAGCTGAAGGGGAAGGGGGGAGGTTTGTAATGACCCGACTAGAGGTTTTGCATTTTCTAACCCCGTTCCCCCTAAATAATACTTTCCACACTTGCTTTAGCTACTTATGACTTGTGGGGATGGGTGGTTCTAAAGTTAGAAGAGTCTGAGCGGGATTTAAGCCTAGTTGCTTCTTTAAGTTCCTTTAAAAAGGCCAAGTTTGACTTCGGTCAATATTTTGGGGAAACGGACCCGGAATCATGATTTGATAATTTTTAAGGGTCCACAGAAAAATATGGGACCTGGGCGTATGCCTGAATCGAATTCCGAGGTCCCTAGCCCGAGTAATGAATTTTTATGTAAAATAGTTAAGTTTAAGTTTCAAAGAATTAAATAAAATAAGAAATCATTGTTTTCATAGGTATCGGGTTCGGATTTTGATTCCAAAACTTGGTACAAGTCCGAAATATCAGTTAAGACCCACCCGTGAAGTTTAGCGTCAATCTGAGTAGTTTAAGGGCGTTTTGACCAGTTGAAAGAAAATTAAGAACTTGGAGTTCATTAAGTTGATTCAATTGGTTTTGGGGTTTGACTCCTTGATTTAGCGTTGTTTTGGACGTTTCGAGGGTTCGACTAGGTCCGCCTCGTGATTTCAGACTTGTCGGTATGTTCGGGCGGGGCTCGGGAGCCCCGAGCGTCAAATGGTCGAGGTTCGAGTGAAGTTGAAAACTTAGGAAAAACTTCATCCGCTGCTTCTATCATACCCGCTTTTGCGGCTCTTGGACCGCAGAAGCGAGACCGCAGAAGCAGTCGCCTTATCGCGGAAGCGGAAAGGATCAAGTCCTGGGAAACCGCAAAAGCGGCCCAGGGACCGCAGAAGCGGTCACGCTGTTGCGACCCACAAACTGCAGAAGAGGTCGAGCCCCAGTTACCAGGAAGCCGCATAAGCGGCCATTTTCCGCAGAAGCGAAAATTGTTGGGGATAGAAGCTCATTTAATACGAGCTCAAGCTCATTTCTTCCATATTTCCATCAACACTTAGGCGATTTTGGTGATTCCAAAGGGGAGGTTTCAACATAACATTTCGAGGTAAGTAACCCCCACTCATTTTTAGTTCAAATACATAAACATTAGGTAGATTTAACACTAGAAATTTGGTAAAATCAAGGGATTTGAGCTAGACCTAGGGTTTTCATGAAATTAAGATTTAACCACATGATTAGCTATGTAATGAACTAGAAATCACATATTAGTGATCCTTAGGTTATAGTGAATAATTTCCTTCGAAAAATCTCGATATCCGGGCACGTGGGCCCGGGGTTGGAATTTAGGAAATTTATGGGAAAGGTTGGGAAATCACTTAAATAGTTAGAATTCACCTTGTAATCCCTTATTGACTAATCCCTATATTGTTTAACTAATTCGTGCGCTTTCAGCTTCACTTTGAGGTTTCGGGCTTGTTCTAGATAGTTGGAAGTGCGCTTCGGAGCGAGGTGAGTCTCTTTTCCAACCTCGTGAGGGGGAATTGTCCCTTTAGGACAAATAAATGATAAATTGCTATTACATGTGGGGGCTACGTACGTACTAGGTGATGAGAGTCTGTGGCTAGCTACTATGATATTAAATATTTGGGTAGTTTAGGACCCACATCATGCTTAATGTGAGATATCCATTATTTGAATTATCAAAATGATCTTTTATGATATATTAAGAGATTAGAGAAGAACGAAAAGTGATGATACGAATACTGTTGAACCTTGTAAGGATTCACTTGTGTATAAATGATGCCTTTGTGTGTATTCTTGATATTTTAATTGATATTTGTGGATCGGGCCGATCGCCTCGGTGAAATAGATGCATCTATGGTACGGGCCGCTCGACCCTCGGCAGTGCACAATTTATATTCTGTTGGAGCGGGCCGTCGACCTCGACATTGTTGCGCATGATATATGTATATAGATATATGCATACATGTATGCTCGGTCTTAGACGTTTCAAGATTTATTGCTAATTATTGTAAAAGAGAAAAAATGATAAAGGAAAAATGTAATTAAGAGCATGATTATGACTTCCATGACAAGTGTCGTATAAATGAACTATTTAAGCTCTAAATTTTACATCATTATTGTAATATTATCTTGACCTAGTGGGTATCAAGTCGACCTCTTGTCTCTACCTCTTCGAGATTAGGCGGGATACTCACTGGGTACATATTGTTTATGTACTCATGCTATGCTTCTGTACTTAAATATACAGGTTCTGAGGCCGATTCATCTGGTTACCGATCGGGCACGCGCCAGTGAGCTGCGGCAGAGACTTCTACGATAAGCTGCTTCCCTTTCCTACGCCGCTCAGCAGCCGGATGGAGTCTTCTTTTGTATTTTGCTGTCTTTCTTTATTTCAGACAGTAGGATAGAGGTGTTTGTATGTTCTACTAGATGCCCGTACTTGTGACACCAGGTCTTGGCACACACTTTAGTAGACTAGTTTTGGGTTGTAATATTTTGTCCCTATATGGATTACTGTATAGGGTTTCTTAAAACCCCTTTTGGGATGCTTATTCCCCTTCTTAAAAATAGCGATGTTGTTAAACTTAAAAATGTCTTCTGCACTTGGCTTGCTTGGCAAGGTTGTTGGGCGCCATCATGACCTGTTATGGAAATGGGTCGTGACAACATGATGTCAGAGCACTAGGTTCATATAAGTCTCACAAGCTACGGGCAATCCTAATAGAGTCTTGTAGATCGGTACTAAGACGTCTATATTTTTCTTCAAGAGGCTATAGGGTATTAGGAAAGACTACGCTTTATTCATTTCCTATATTGCAATGGTTGATGTACTAAATTTCCATTTCTATTCTTTCACAGATAGTGAGAACTCGTACCGATGACATTTCGAACCCGGGAGGAGCTGCTCCCCCCATTGCTAGAGGCCGAGGTCGAGGTCGGGGGAGGGAACCAACCCGTGGTAGGGGACGAGGGCGCCCTAGAGCCATTCCAGTCATACCACCAGTAGACCCAGTAGGGGATCCCATTATTGAGAAGCAGGGTGAGGTACCTGCAGTTGAGCCTACCCCGACAGATTTTATGACAACACCGGGATTTCAGGATGTCATGGGCTGCATGATTCGGTTCATGGACACTATGACTCAGGCTAGTTTATTTCCAGCAGATCCAGCTACTTCACAGGCATGAGGGGGAGCACAGACCCCTACTGCCCAGGCCCCAGGTCATACAGCCGCAGTTTATCAGACCCCGGGCGTACTACCCGCAGATGGGGTTCAGCCAGTTGCTGCAGTGGCACCCCAGCCCGGGCCAGCTGTGGACGGCGATCCGTAGAAGCTATTGGACAGATGGACCAGGTTGCGCCCTCTAGTCTTCGGGGGTGAGCGTCATGAGGATGCCCAGGATTTCATTGACAGGTGCAGGAATAAACTGCACAACATGAGGATACTTGAGTCTCATGGAGTTGACTTCACCTCTTTCTAGTTGGAGGGTAGGGCCCGTAGATGGTGGCAGTGCTATGCTCTTAGCAGGACAGCAGGTTCTCCTCCCCTCACTTGGGGTCAGTTCACCCAGTTATTTTTTGATCGGTATATTCCACCCTCTGAAAGGGAAGGGCTGTGTCTTCAGTTTGAGCATTTACAGCAGGGTCAGATGTCGGTGACCGATTATGAGGTAAGATTCTCTGAGTTGTCTTGCCACGCACTTATGATACTTCCCACAGAGACAGAGAGGGCACGATGATTTGTTGCGGGATTACATCCCACTATTCGGAACAATATGGCTCGAGAGGTGGAGATGGGCACTGGTTACCAGCTTACACTTGACATTGCTCGTAGGATTGATGGTTACCGTCAGAGGGGTTTTGAGCAGATGCAACAGGAGAAGAGGGCCAGATTCTCTGAATAGTTTAGAGGCGCCCCAGCTAGGGGTAGAGGTCACTCTGGGAGGGGTCATCCCAGTAGGCCCCCAGTTTTAGCACCACCACCTGCTCGGGGTGCTCCAGCACGCTCTTATTTCAGCGCCATTCTAGAGAGTTATTATCGCCCACCAGCCGTTCAGGGTTCTTCCAGTGGGTATTCAGGTCTTCCAGATTCTTCCTGTTCTTATCTCTGTGCTATGCCGGAGAGTTCATACCGCCCGCCAGCTATATAGGCTTCTTTTAGTAGATCTTCTGGTTTTTAGAGTCATCCATCTGGGCAGCAGGTCGCCGCATCATGTTGTTTTGAGTGCGGAGACCCGGGTCACATGAGGAGGTACTGTCCCAAGCTTCGGGGCAAGGCTATACAGCAGGGACAGCAGTCCATGGTTCCAGCACCAGCAGCCCAGCCACCTAGAGATGGAGGACAGACCGATAGAGGTCATCCTAGGGGTGGAGGCCAGACAGGGAGAGGTCAGCCAGATGCTTCTGAGTCGGGCGGAGGCCAGGAAGCCGACGCTCTAGCCAGATTTTATGCTCTCCCGGCCAGGCCAGGTACATTGGCCTCAGATGCCGTTATCATATGTATTATTTAAATCAGCGGTAGGGGCGCTTTGGTATTATTTGATCGAGGATCTACTTATTCCTATGTGTCCTCTCCGTTTGCTCATTTTCTGGTTGCTTCTCCTGAGTTCTTGGGTGTTCCTGTTCATGTGTCCACTCTTGTGGGTGATTGTGTGGTTGTGGATAGGGTCTACCGGTCCTGCGTGATTACTTTCTGTGGCTATGAGACTAGAGTAGACCTTCTGTTGCTTGATATGCTTGATTGTGAGGTCATTTTAGGCATGGATTGGTTATCCCCATATCATGCCATCCTTGATTGTCATGCCAAGACAATTTCGCTAGCTATGCCAGGATTGCCAAGATTAGAGTGGAAGGGTTCCACGACAGATACGCCTAGCAGAGTTATTTCTTTCTTGAAGGCTCAGCACATGGTTGAGAAAGGTTGTTTGGCTTATTTAGCTTATGTTAGAGACACCACCGCAGAGTCTCCGATGATTGATTCAGTGCTAGTATTCTAAGAGTTCACCGATGTTTTTCCTTCTGATCTTCCTGGCATGCCTCCGAATCGTGATATTGATTTCTATATTGATTTGGCTCCAGGCACTCAGCCTATATCTATCCCGCCGTACCGTATGGATCCTAGGGAGCTGAAGGAGCAGTTGGAGGATTTACTAACTAAGGGGTTTGTTAGGCCCAGTGTATCGCCTTGGGGTGCACCAGTGCTGTTCGTAAAGAAGAAGGATGGGACTATGCGGATGTGCATTGATTACCGCCAGTTGAACAAAGTCACCATCAAGAACAAGTATCCATTGCCCCGTATTGATGATTTGTTTGACCAGCTGCAGGGTGCTAGGGTGTTCTCTAAGATTGAC
>MU764762.1:42150-59819 GCA_026770625.1 Nicotiana glauca | reverse complement strand
TATGAGTTCCTGGTGATGTCATTTGGCTTGACTAATGCTCTAGCGGCATTTATGGACTTGATGAACAGGGTGTTCAGACCTTATATTGACTCATTTGTTATCGTCTTCATTGACAACATCTTGATATACTCGCGTAGCCTGGGGGAGCACGAGCAGCATTTAAGAGTGGTGCTTCAGACCTTGCGAGAGCAAAAGCTTTATGCTAAGTTCTCCAAGTGTGAGTTTGGGCTAGAGTCAGTAGCATTCTTGGGGTCATATAGTGTCAGGAGAGGGTATTAAGGTGGATTCCAAGAAGGTCGAGGCAGTCCAGAGTTGGCCACGTCCTACTTCAGTGACCGAGATCAGGAGCTTCTTGGGGTTAGCAGGATATTACCGTCGATTTGTGCAGGGCTTTTCATTTATTGCATCACCTCTGACCAGGTTGACCCAAAAGGGTGCCCCATTTTGTTGGTCCGATGATTGTGAGGAGAGCTTCCAGAAGATCAAGACAGCTTTGACTACGGCACCAGTTCTTGTATTTCCTTCTGGTTCAGGGATGTATACAGTGTATTGTGATGCTTCTCGCGTCGGCTTAGGATGTGCATTGATGCAGGAAGGCGAGTTATTGCATATGCTTCGCGTTAGCGGAAGGTTCATGAGAAAAATTACCCTGTGCACGATCTAGAGTTGGCGGCGATTGTTCATGCTCTTAAGATATGAAGACATTATTTATATGGAATGTCATGTAAGGTTTATACAGACCATCGCAGCTTGCAGCATTTTTTCAAGTAGAGGGATCTTAATTTGAGGCAGCGCAGGTGGCTTGAGCTACTAAAGGACTATGACATTACCATTCTTTATCATCCATGCAAGGCAAATGTGGTTGCGGATGCCTTGAGTAGGAAGGCGGAGAGTATGGGTAGCTTGGCATTTATTACTGCTGAGATGAGATCTTTAGCTTTGGACGTTCAGTCTCTAGCTAGTAGACTTGTGAGATTGGCTATTTCAGAGCCCAGCCAGGTCCTAGCATGTGTGGTTGCTCAGTATTCGTTGTTGGGGAAGATCAAGGCCCAACAGCTCGATAATCCATATTTGGCAGTTCTCGGAGAGACGGTACTTCAGGGATGTGCCAAGGAGATTTCTATTGGCAAGGATGGTGTGTTACGGCTTCAGGGCGATGTATGTGTTCCTAATATTGATGGCTTGAGAGAGAAAGTTCTAGAGGAGGCCCATAGTTCGAGGTACTCCATTCATCCAGGTGCCACGAAGATGTATCGTGACTTGAGGCAGCATTACTAGTGGCGGAGGATGAAGAAGGATATTGCGGAGTATGCGGCTAAATGTTTGAATTGCCAGCAGGTCAAACATGAGCACTAGAGGCCAGGTGGCCTACTTCTGCGGATGCCCATTTCGGAATGGAAGTGGGAGTGCATCACTATGGATTTCGTGGTTGGGTTGCTGCGGACTCAGCGGAAGGTTGATTTAGTGTGGTTTATTGTGGATAGATTGACCAAGTCCGCCCATTTCATTCCAGTGGCGGCTACGTATACGACAGAGAGGTATGCTCAGATTTACATTCGGGAGATAGTGAGGTTGCAGGGTGTGCCGGTCTCTATCATATCAGACAGAGGACTTCAGTTCACTTCCCATTTCTGGAGAGCTATTCAGAGTGAGTTGGGGACCCGCGTGGAGCTTAGCACGGCATTCCATCCTCAGACCGACGGGCAGTCGGAGCGGACAGTTCAGATTTTAGAGGATATGCTTAGAGCATGCATGATTGACTTTGGAGGGCAGTGGGATCAGTTTTTACCCTTGGCGGAGTTTGCATATAATAACAGCTATCAGTCCAGCATAGAGATGGCCCCGTATAAGGCCTTATATGGTTGGCGTTGTCGTTCTCCGATCGGGTGGTTTGAGCCTGGTGAAGCTAGGCTGCTTGGTACAGACTTGGTTCAATATGCCTTGGATAAGGTAAAGTTGATTCAGGAGAGACTCCGCATATCTCAATCCAGGAAGAAGAGTTATGCATATCAGAAGGCGCGTGATGTATCATTTATGGTGGCGAGAAGGTTCTCTTGAAGGTTTCGCCCATGAAGGGCATTATGAGATTCGGAAAGAAGGTCAAGTTGAGCCCAAGGTTTATTGGCCCCTTTGAGGTGTTGAGGCGAGTTGGGGAGGTTGCCTATGAGCTTTCTTTACCTCCCAGTTTATCAGAAGTTCACCTAGTCTTCCATGTATCGATGCTCCGGAAGTATCATGCCGACTACTCGCATGTGTTGGATTTCAGTACCATTCGGTTAGATGAGAGCTTGGGCTATGAGGAGGAGCCAATTGCCATTGTTGATAGACAGGACCACCAGTTGAGGTCCAAGAGGATTTCTGCGGTAAGAGTCCAGTGGAGGGGCCAACCAGTCGAGGAGGCGACCTGGGAGTCCGAGGAGGACATGCGGAGCCGATATCCCCACTTATTCAGCAATCCAGGTACTTTTCTATATCCGTTCGAGGATGAACGTTTGTTTAAGAGATGGAGGATATAACGACCCGACTGTTCGTTTTGCATTTTCGAACCCCGTTCCCCCTATATAATACATTCCGCACTTGCTTTAGCTAACTTATGACTAGCGGGGATGGGTGGTTCGGAAGTTAGAAGAGTCTGAGCGGGATTTAAGCCTAGTTGCTTCTTTAAGTTCCTTTAAAAAGGCCAAGTTTGACTTCGGTCAACATTTTGGGGAAACAGACCCGGAATCGTGATTTGACAATTTCTGAGGGTCTGCGGAAAAATATGGGACCTGGGCGTATGCGCGGAATCGAATTACGAGGTCCCTAGCCCGAGTAATGAATTTTTATGTAAAATTGTTAAGTTTAAGTTTCATAGAATTAAATAAACTAAGAAATCATTGTTTTTATAGGTATCGGGTTCGGATTTCGATTCTGAAACATGGTACAAGTCCGAAATATCAGTTAAGACCCACCCATGATAGGCTGCCTTGTCTTCTTGCCTGATATATTCCATGTGCCTCCGGAATTTATGTTGGTGGTGGTCTGTTACTGCCATCCACATCAAATCATGCAGATCCTTATTGGGATATGCCTTCTGGAAATTTGCTTTCAAATGCCTAACACAGTAACAATGGTAGGCATATGGTTCTTTCCATGCAGGCAAGTTCTCCACAGAACTTAAGATACCACTGTACCGATCAGATATTAGACAAATACGAAATATTGTTTCAGAATGTGCTCTTTCACATGGTTCAAAAATAACTTCCACGTCTCTTGGCTTTCATTGGCACAAATAGCAAAAGCTAGAGGAAATATCTGTCCATTAGCATATACTTCCACGGCTATTAATAGCTTGATATCGTACTTTCCATAGACATGACTGCCGTCTATGGATATTACATGGCGACAACGCGAAAAACCATCAATTGCTGGTTTAAACGTCCAGAACACGTAATTGAATATATATTCAGGTTTACCTGCACTTCGCTCAAGCTTCCACTCAACAACCGTCCCGGAGTTGAAATGCTGCAGTGAAGCCATGTACCTAGGCAGATCTGCAAATGACTTATCCCAGTTACCATATGCTATTTCAAACGCTCGTTTGCCCCCGAGAAATGCCTTTCTTTTAGTAATGGTATGGCCATGTTCCTGTGTACTGATGTAATGCACTCTTTGATTTTATACCTTATGGACTGTTCAATGTGTTGAATAAGAACAAGAGAAATCAAGTCAATATCCAAGTTGAAGTGATTCCCGTTGAATGTGTCCATTTTGCATGTGTGGGTGGGAATGTATTTACCAACTTTCCACATACCTGTCTTCTTCTTGGTCGCACGCAGCATCCAATTACATGGCCAAAATCACATGCGGCAAATAACCTTGTATACCGTCTGACTTGACTCTGCTACCTGCATCTCATGACACTCTTTTACGTTGTGCAATTTACAAGCCCTGCTTAGGCGCGCTTTATCAAGAAAAAGCATCCCCTTTGCAAGCACCGTTGGTCTAGACTCATCCCACATTGCTGTCTGGATTTCATCAAAATCCCTTGTGAGAGCTTCCACATCCGGCACGGTTGGCAAGTTATCAATGTAAGGAATCTCTCTTGAATGAAACGGCACTTAGAACTCATACACTCTTCGTCTAGGGGGGTCTCTCTTCAAATCAGGTCCTTTCTCCTCATCCTCTGCATCACCATCTTCACGAGCAAAGGGTGTCTTATCACCGGATTCATCCGCATTGTTATCGTAATCACTGTTTTGTTCCTCACTTTGTGCATCTGCCAGGTCCCGATGTAATACATCATTTTCGGTCAATTGAGTGAGTTCAACTTGCTCGTTTTCACTGCACAACCAACAAAAATATAAGCTAATAAATTAATAAACGATTTCCATATTTTACGTAAACCACTTCACTTACAAGTCGTAATGTGATGAAATTCCATGATGGACGTTATCAATTAGGTGATGACTACCGGATGGGCCACTTGAAAAATTCATATTCGGCCGGTACCCCCTATTAAATATGTGAGTGTTACTACAAATTCAGTATAATATAAATATACATAATTAACACAAATGAAAATTAAAATTTATCACTCGTCTTGTGAGTTATGGAAAGCAGGGTATAAATTATTTTCTCCTTGCTCATTCACCGGCGGTGATAAGTTTAAATCAAATATAACTCTTTCATCCGGAACTTGTCCGGCAAAAACTATTCCAGAATAACCACCCGATGACTGGGGGTTATCTCTACTACGCACAACCTCATTTTTTGGAACGTCTTCGACCTTCACGTACATCTCCAACATTGTGATTACAAGGAAATCATGACATTCTCCGGAGTCCTCAAAAAATCACGCAAAGTTTCATCATCGTCGATGTTAAACTCTGAGTAAAAAGCAACCCCTTGCGGAGTGACAGAATACGGATATCTTCTGGTTACTTTAAGTATCACGGAACGTTTCCTCACACTCATTTTTTTTGCATAACAACGATATTAATGTATCATACTCCATTGTCAGTGGCAATTTAACATGACACTTAGCAGGTAAACTGTAGCCCACGGAGTTATTCTCCATCACAACCTCACCACCTCAATATAATGAAACTCTTATCCTACGCTCTTCAGACATAATGAAAAAATGTTGTAGAATTTTACAGTAATAGACGTTTCAACAAGAGCAACAACAGTTAAAAAAATCTTGGAATGCATTTCTATGCAATTCTAAGCTCTTTATATAGAAAATGGAGAGACGGGAAGATTTTTTTTTTAAAATATATAGCGGCAAACCAGTTGGCACTATACGCTTTTGAATTATTGTACCCTTGTATTATTGCTGGGGTCAGGGAAAAAATATATAACGCCAGGTCGTCTGGCTCTATACCAGATTGTCAGCATATAACACCAGGTAGGCTGGCGCTATATCAGATGTCAGAATATAACGCCAGCTTACCTGGCGCTATATAGTAACGGTGCAGTTACTGTTACTATATAGCGCCAGGTGAGATGGTGTTATATATATTATGGTTTCTTTTTTTTCACTTATTTTTATCTTTTGAGTCCAAAATAACAACATTTTGGTTCCGGTCGAAGAAAGTACAGAGCTTGTTGTCAAATCATTTAGGGGTCGTTCTGTTCGAATATGATTTATATCGATATAAGTTATATTGGGATAATTTATATTGGAATTATTGTTTATTCATCATTTGGTATATTGTATTAAGAATGACAATTGTATAATTTTTAAGAAAAAGGTATAAGTTATATCGGTACTAATTACCCCACCTTCTATAAGGTATAAGTTATCACATTGTTAAAATCAATACCGGGATAACTTATACCTGATTTGCTAACCAAACAGAGTATTAAGATGATATTAAATTTTTATACCACCCTTATATCTTCTTACACCTCATACTAAATGACCACTTAAAGGTCCATTCTAAGAGAGCTTATTTGTGCATACATATAAACTTTGTGGTGACGGATGGATAAAAAGGAAAAGTAATACTACTTCTTCCATTTCCTTTGAGGTGAATCTATTTAATTGGGCAAGAGTTTTAAGAAAAAATAAATACTTTTAAAATTTGTAATCTCAAACATTCCAAAAAGTGATAATAGGCTTAATTTAGGTAATTTAGCGATTGTTTATGCTCCCGCTTGATTATGTTCCAATGTCATAATGTGGTTAATTGATTAAACATGGGCTCTAATTATGAATTGTACATATTGTAGGACGAGGAGCCTATGTGATGTCTTAAGGAGGTGATTGGAACTAGTTGTGGAGAAAGAATGACCCCTCGGAGCTGAGCACGCACGAAGACGAGAAAAAAAAATAAGGAATTAAGGACCTGGGCTAGCGCGCCCAACACAGAACTTTGTCCAACTAGTGCGGTCAGATGAGCGCCCAGGTGCGCGACCTGCTTGTCCAAATTTCGGGAAGCTTTGTTCTGGGGTATAATTAGAAATCTGGAGGAAACCCCACTTAACCTATATAAAGCAGGGGTGGGTATAATATCGACCGAACTGAAAAAACTGGCCGAACCGTGAATTTCGATTTTTCGGTTTCGGTTTAATCGGTTTTTCGGTCGATGCACGTTTTACAATTATTAATTTTTGGTTTTTCGGTGCGATTTATGATTTTTGTATTTCGATTTTCAATTAAACCGAAAAACCGAATTACAGTCACTTTGCACGTTCTCTGTTGTCACTTTGCACGTTCCTACACATTTTATCCAATTATTATTTTGGGTTAAAAAACACTATACGGTGGATTGCTAGCTGTGATATCTCATTTTTGACTAATACGGGAGACTTAAAAGGCTGAGGATATTCGGGTTTTATTGTTATTGATTGGTTTTCATATGCAAGGAATTTGGTTCTCAAAGATTGAGTCAAATACTGTCTTATGACGTTTAATCTTCATTATAAGAAGCACCAGATTTCTTAGGGAGCAAAAGGTTGTGAATGTTGGACATGACTCCACCATTGGCAATTGTAACATCTCCAAGCAGTTTGCTCAACACTTCGTCATTTTCCACTGCCAATTGCATCAAATATATATATTAAGCAAGAGAAATAGAAAAGGAGTGAACTTGAATCTGCAGAAATCGAATGTTGCTTTAATCCCTTGAACAACAAGAAGTCCGTCTTCATTAATGTCGCAGATGACTTTCGCATATTTAGTCAAGTGGATTGGAAGTCTACAATCATTTGAAATCGAAAATATAAACCAGAAATAACCGAACCGAACTTTGAAAAAATCGCACCGAACCATAAATACTTTGGTTTGATTTGATTATTAATATTACAAAACCTGAAAACCGATAAATCGAACCGACCGATGCCCACCCCTAATATAAAGTCAAGCTCGCCTAAGGATTATTTATCAAGTTTTTCATAGTCCAGTGTAAGGTATAGAAAGGCAAGAGGCAAGGAGGAGATTTGACCATCAAGTTCTTCTTTTCTTCCCTTTGTTTTTGCTATTTGTGATGAAATTGGACCCTATTGTGATGAACACTAGTATGAGTGGCTAAAACCCACAGTTCTAGGGTCATGGGTTAAACATGAATATGTTGTTTGAAGTTTAATTCGACAAAGTTGGTTTATCATATTGGATTGTTTATTTAATTCAGATTTTAATTATTTTGCTGAGTAGCTAACAGTGAAATACTATCTATGAATCTTTGGTTGAACTCGAAAGTGGGAACTTTAGATTGCAATAGAATTAAATAGAGAAAGTTCTTGAACCTGGGCATCGGGGAACGGATTCGCAATTGGGATAGACATATACCCAATTGTCTTGCTTGGTTGAAATACAGGAATTGTAAATGCATTCTTGTTAATCTTAATTCCATAGACATATAGGTATTGAGTTAGCTCGAATAGGTGAGTAAGAACTCGACAGATTTTTATGAGTAATATCAACCCTGTCAATCAACAATCCAGATAAATCAAAAAGTCGTTTTAAGCCAAGAACACAATATGATTGTTAGCTAGCCCGTAACCCTGGAATATCCTCTCCTACTGTTTGTTACTCGAAATTGCTAGTGTTTGTTTAATTGCTTTAGTTAAATTATTGATTAATAGTTTAGGTAGTAAATCAGTTATATCTCTATTTTGTGAAACACTTCTTGGATAGATAAGTTAATTGAATTTGAATTAGTGAACAGTTAATCACAAGTCTTCGTGGAAACGATACTCTACTCACTACTTTATTACTTAACGATCATGTGCACTTGCATTAGTGTTTTTGGTCGCAACAAGTTTTTGGCGCTGTTGCTGGGGACTTAGAAATTAGCTACTTGACTGTTCTGCTAAAACCTGTATCTGCGCAAAAGAGCGTAGAGTGTAGTATCAGCACAACCAGCCCCATGTGCTAGTAAGTGCCTAGCCTACCCCGACGAAGTAGTAACGAGGCTATGACCAGACACTCACATAAACCTGTGCAGTTTAAAATATATGTACAACAAGAAATGACAGGAAATAATATATAATATTGGGAAATGGAAACATGCTCTGGGGTGGCAACAAAATAAAATATCCGGAATAAAAGAGTAATAGAATTAAAATCACTTTCAAGTTCAACTCATCTTGTTGCAGGCGTGCAACCCGATCCCGTTTCATTTTATATCTTGTGGTAGGCGTACCATCCACTCCCATTTAGATTTATATCTTGTGGTAGGTGTACCACCCGCTCCCATTTCAATTCATATCTTGTGGTAGGTGTACCTCTCGCTCCCATTTTAATGTCATTTGTGGTAGAGTACCACTCGCTCCCATTTGTGCACATTATGGTACCGGCATGGAAACCAATAACAAATAATCAATATAATCTGTGGTAGGCATACCACTCGCTCCCATTTTAATATCATTTGTGGTAGGCGTACCACTCGCTCCCATTTCAATTTATATCTTTTGGTAGGCGTACCACCCGTTCCCATTTTAATTTATATCTTGTGGTAGGCGTACCACCCGTTCCCATTTCAACTTATATCTAGTGGTAGGCGTATCACCCGCTCTCATTTTATTTTTAGCATAGTGTACAATATATAACCGGCAAAGGAAACCAATAATAAATAATCAAATAATATATTACCGGCAAAGGAAACCAATAATAAATAATCAAATAATATATTACCGACAAAGAAAATCAATAACAATTAATCACAATTTATTCCGGCAAGGGAAACCAATACTCGGTGTCAAGGTCCAACAAATAAGTCTTTCATAGATTTAAATAAGAATACGAAATTTATCAACTTAAGACCCACGGTCATGCTCGACACCGACGTATGGATACTCGTTACCATGCCCATACGTCGCGCTCGACAAGTAGCAATTAATCAAATACGAATCAACTCCTATTCCCTCAAGCTAGGGTAGACCAAACACTTACCACGCTTTGCAATTTCAATCAATTATTCGACCATAACTTTCCCTTTTGAATTTGTCTCAAAATGCTTCAAATCTATTCACAAACAATTCGAAATACTCAACACGGATCGTAGGAATGAATTGGATACAAATTTACAAATTTTTCGGATTAAATCTGAAATTTATTTTAATATTCAATAGTGGGACCCACATTTCGAATCACGGAAAAACTTGCAAAATCCAAAAACCCATTCTGATACGAGTTCAACCGTACCATGTTGACATGTGATTTTTGACCCTCCACGAAATTTTACCTATTTTAGCATGAAATATTTAGTTTAGGCTTAATATCGTCATTTCAACTAATTTTTACTTTATTTTATTACAAGAAAATAAAAAATTACAAAAAAAAGGTTTATTAATATTTTGTAGTCATTTTCAATCTTAAAGAAAAAATACAAAAATAAAAATAGTAACCTATCTTTATTTTTATAATCTTGAAAATACAAAAAAAAATAGTTTTATGTTTTATAGTTTAGTTCAATTAATTAAAATTAGTTTTATATTTTATATATTATAATTGTGCATAATTTCAGAAGAAGGAATTAGTTTAAGTTGGTTTATCCCGTTTTTATAAATCTTATAGTCAATTTTTAGTCGTTGGCCTAAAATCTCTAGCCCATAATTATAGGCCCATATCCCTAATCTAATCCCTACCCTATATAATACACCCTACACACCCTAAAATGAAAAAGAGCCGCAACAATACAAGGGGGCGATCCGCCATTTCCTATCAAAGGAGGACCCAAAACTTTCTTCTTCCTCTTGAAGGAAAATAACAGATCTTTCCTGATGAGAGCAGCTCTAAACAAAAACCCAAAGTTTTTTTTTTCCTCCATGAATAAGCCTTGAAAACTCCACAAAAAACCAGAAAAAAAGAGCTCCATTTCCCATTAAAAACAGGCGCTCAAACAGCTGTTAGAATCCCTCTATCTCTATCAAAATCGCAGTAGCCATCCTCCTAAGTAAAGGGCTGCACAAACCTGCTGCAATCGACATAAAAACACCCCTGAAACTAGATTCTTTCGAGCTAAAATCAACTCCAAAACGTAGCTGAAATCTCTGTCCGAAACAGCTCCAAAACTGAGTCGCGAAGCCATTCCGAAACCACCAAAAATCTGCTGTGAATCTGCTGAAAAATCATCCCCAAAACCCATGAGAGTTAGCCCCAAACTTCAGCTAAAACACAAACGCAGTAGCTCCAAGGTTGAGCTCGAGTCCGCCGGCGAGTTTAGGTTCGAGCGAGCTTCGGTCTTGGTTCGTGAGTCCCGAACAAGTTCTATTGATATGATTGCTGTAGAGACTTTGTACTGATTTTAACATTGGAAAATAAATTGGGTGAAGTTCTCTTTAAAAGGTTAGTTTATTTGTCTATTGTTTCCGTATTACATGTTGCTTAGTCATTTTCTCTTCTCAAGTAAATGTTCTGTTGCTCCAAAAGTGCTTGGTCTTTTTATTGCCTAAGTTTGGTTTAATTAAGCTTTCCATCTCTCTTTAATTAACTAGGGAGATCGAATGATTGGTATTGTCTAATTAAAATTCCAATTAGTCATGTTTTGTAAGAGTAATAGTTCATCTGTTAGTTGGGCAGTATGCGAAAGCCAATTAAGAATAAAAAATTTGGGCTTTAACATTTATTTACTTAATGGTATTAGCTGATAGTTTTAGCAAAAGGGTTTAAGCCAAAATCTTGTGCAAATGGATTTTAGGTTAGTAGACCTTCCAAGTTTGAGTGGGCTGCTTGTTTAGGAACGAAACGGGCTGCCAATTGACCTTTGGATATAACAATTAATTGGGCTCATTAATTGGTTGAGGGGTGCCATATTAGCCAAATGAATAATTCATGACCCTCATATAAGATTCATAATTTAGATCTACCAAATTGATAAATACTCGTAGTTTGCTTTAGGCTCAATTTAGGCTAGTATTGTGATTATGTATACGTTCGCATAACATAATTACAAATTTAATTCTTAAAAGACTCAAGGTATGCGTTCGCGCAACCTCAACCCAAAAATTTTCTTAATAAAATAAACAAAGCGTTATTAATTGCGGACACGTTCGCGTGACATGATTTTGATGCGCCAAAAGCAAAGAGTATACGTACGCGTAACTCAATTCTTTAATTACGAATGAATCAAGTTTTTAAAAGCGGTAAAACGATAAATGCACATAGATCCTTAAAAATGAGTAGTTAAATAATTTAAGCCAACTAATAATCATTAAGTGACCGTGCTAGAACCACGGAATCCGGGAATGCCTAGCACCTTCTCCCGGGTTAACAGAATTCCTTATCTAGAATTTCTGGTT
Source organism: Nicotiana glauca (assembly GCA_026770625.1). Lineage (NCBI taxonomy): Eukaryota > Viridiplantae > Streptophyta > Magnoliopsida > Solanales > Solanaceae > Nicotiana > Nicotiana glauca. The sequence continues at coordinate 48,092 of MU764762.1, read as the reverse complement.
CGCAGACTCTTTAAAATTAAAACTTCCTCGATTTGGGATTTAAAATAAACCGGTGACTTGGAACACCACAATTTATTCCAAGTGGCGACTCTGATGATCTAAATAATCTCATTTCGAATAATGTCACTTTAATTGGAAAAACTCCCTTATACACTATCCCTCTCGGGGCGGGGTGTAAAAAAAGAGGTGTGACAGCTCTGGCCGAACTACGCGGGTCAAATATCATATATTTTTGTGTCAAAACTGACCGAACTACGCGGGTTTGATTCTCACCGGATGTGAGATACGTAGGCAAACCTCATCGGTTCCGGCCCCAATTTTCAAAAAATAAAAAATAAATATTTTCCTCTAGTTCCTTCTTTAAAAAAAATTTCCCTAGAAAAAAAAAAGAGTAGTTTAAATCAATAAAAATTAAAATCCAAATACTGATTTCCTTCATTTTGAAGTATTTTTTCAAAAAAAAAAAAAAAATCATAAACAAAAATCCAAAAAAAATACTTTTAGATGTCTTTCTTTTGTAAATGTCCATAAAAATTTTGAAAATTGAATTCCAAAAATATTTTTTGCTTGTCTTTAAAAGTACTTTTGTAAATAAATAAAAAACTCAGAAATTCAAAATATTTTCTTAAAAGTCCCTCTTTCGAAAATTAAGAGGCAACCTCTAAAATTAAAAACAAAAATATCTTTTTTTTTCTTTAGAAAAAGAGAAAATAGATGAAAAATCAAACAAAAATATTTTTCTTTTACTTTTGAAATTCCCAAAAATCCAATAATTTTTTTTTAGAAGTATTTCTTTCAAAAAAGCAAAACAAAAATCAAAAAACAAAATCCAAAAAAAAAAAGAAAACTTTTCCTTTCTTCTTTTAAAGCATTTCTTTAAAAAATTCTAAAAAAAAAAGAGTTAGCTTATTTACCTTATTCTCGATCTTCCCGAACTACGCAAGATCTGATTTATGCGGTGTCATGATACGTAGGCAATCCCCATCGGATTCGATCATAGCCATAAATTAATTGAGTAAAAAATAAACTGAAAAATTGAGTGAAAAAGAAAGAAAAGAGTGAAGAAAAAGGAGACCAAAAAAAAGAGAAAGAAGAGACAAAAATAAAAGAGTGAAAAAAAAGAGTGTTAAAATAAAAGAGCAGCAAAAAATAAGATTGGAAATCGAGAGTGATTAAAGAGGGGCAGAAATGAAGAAAAGAGGTACAAAGTGAAATGGGCTAGTTAAGGCCAGGATGAAACATGCAACCGTTCAAACCATGGTAGAAGCGTTTAACTGTTAGGTGCATTGCATCCCAACTTGCGATTTCCTATATGTTAAATGTTTCAAAACTAACAAGGTTGTTGGATGTGCAAGAAATTAGCCAGGTTTTGGTGGTTGGTTTTGTTCGTAGTCTGGCCTCCCCTCCTTCACGAAGGCACAGATGGCCTCCACAAGCAATCTACCAATCATCGGTCCTGAGGATATCCCGACATTGGCTATTCTGCAGCTAGAATCAGCAGCTGTTGAAGAGAATAAGATGTTGCGTCTCCGCATATTGGAAATGTGGACGCCTGGTCTAATGGTAGGGAACCGACAAGTGCAATCCCTGGGTTCCCTGAATTGATCCCCAGGTTAGGTGAGGTTACCAATGTCCCTGTGCCCAACCCGCTCATCCTACGCGAGAATCCTCCAATGCCCTCCAATGATCCTGTCATGCCTTATGTGGTTCGCCCCAGGCATCGTCTCCAAGGGCACTACCTCCAATGTTCACCTTTCAGGGTCCACAGCTTCAATCAGATATAACATATGTGACCCCGTACTCTTTCACTCAACCTCCGCGATATGATCTTTCGGTAGAGCAAGAAAAGGTTGGTAAAAATTCCGAGCAAGAGGAAATTGCTCGGAAGATAAAGAGCTTGGAACAAAGCCTGAAAAACATGCAAGGTCTGAGTGGTCAAAAGAGTGTCTCAGCTGGTTTCAAGATGCCAAAATTTGAGAAGTATAACCGGCACGAAGACCCGTTTGCTTATCTGAAATGATACTATAACCAGTGGAGGGGCGCTGATGGAAAAGAGGAGATGCTAATGGCTTATTTTGGGGAAAGCCTCACCCGAATCGCTTCTGAGTGGTATATGGATCAAGAAATTACTCATTGGCATATGTGTGACGATATGGTTCGCGATTTTGTCTGCCAGTTTCGGTATTATGTGGACATCGCTCCCGACAGAAATTCCTTGTCCAATTTGAAAAAGAAAACAGAGGAAAGCTTCTGCGAATATGCTGTCAAATGGCCTGAGCAAGCTGCTAGGGTAAAGCCTCCAATGGACGAAACTGAAATGGTCATGGTTTTTCTGCAGGCCCAAGAGGTTGAATACTTCTAGAACATGATGTCCGTTGTGGGTAAGCCATTCGCCGAGGCGATCAAAATTGGGGAAATGGTTGAAAACGGGTCGAATCTTGAGTCATGCCGCTTTTAAGGCCACATCACAGTTTGTTCAGAATGGTTCGAAGGGTTTGATAAACAGAAATAGGAGTGAAGAGGGAGTCATGATGATTTCAAGCTCGAGGGGGGACCACAGGTCATTCAGCCAATCATATGTGCCTCCTATTGCCCCACCATACTATTATCCCTTTTCAGATGTTGTTTATGTCGTGGCACCGCCTCCCTATGCGGTGATGAGCATGCAATCTCACACACAACCACAATATTATACACAAAACCGAGCTCCACCTCCCATAAATGCCCATCCTTACCAAACTCGATATAATCCTCAACCAAATGAACCCCAATACAATTCTCGCCCAAGAGAGCTTTTCAGAAAGAATCAGTTCACCCCTATTGGTGAATCATATTCAAGCTTGTTCCAAAAGCTAATCAGGCTAAATCTATTGCAGCCAGTGGCCCCGAACCGGCCGAACCCCGAGTCCCCCTCGCACCGAGCTGATGCTATATATGAATACCATTCTGGAGCAGTGGGACACGGTACAGAGGACTGTTGGAACCTCAAAAGGGCAGTTGAAGATTTGATTGAAGCTGAAAGAATCATTTTTCGGGATAAAGATGATCCTGATATAATGAACAATCTGTTGCCTGCCCACAACATCGGGCCAATGGTCGGAATAATTTATGAAGTTGAGGAATGTGATCCGGCGCTGAAGGCCATTTCATCCATGACCGAAATTGAAGAAAAGCCAAAAAACGGTCGCCAAGCCTGAAAGTTCCCCATCAGATGGGAGTCTCGATAGCCAGTCTTGCTATCTTTTCTACATCCAAATTATCTCAGGGTGTGATCCGGATGTTTTACCTCATTGCCTTACATTCCGATGTAAAGCCTTATATCTTCAAAATTTTAAAAAAAAACAACAATAACAACAACAAATTTTTTTTTCTCAAAAAAAAAAAATTAGATGAAATTAATATTTCATTGTCCAGGATTGTCTCTTTTCTTAATCTTGTCATTTTTCTTATTCTCTTTTTAGTTCTGTTAAATGCAGATTTCAATAACATGACATGCTTGCGGACTTCATGTCCAGATCCCAAAACGCTGTCAGACTTCAAAATAATGAATCAAGAGTCAAAATGCAAAGAAGATAAGTTTGAGGAAATAAAACAAAGAATTGGAACAACTGAAGGAAAATTGGTTCGCAGGTTGGAAAGGTCCATACATTGCAACAAGAGTACTGCCCAAAAGAGTGCCTTGTATTTGGGACACATCAAAGGAAATGTCCCTGAAACAACTCTCAATGCAAATGCAGTAAAAAGGTACTATGTTGGATCCTCCATATAATTCTAATATTCTCCGGTTGGGATGACGAAGGCTTTCATTCTCGCTACCCAAACACTATCAACCCTTTGAAAACCCTTTGAGTCGGCTCCCATTCTTTGATTACCCTCTTTGGAACCTGAAAGTGCTATTGAAAAATGAAATGAAAAAAAAAAGATACAAAAAAAGGAAGAAAAGACAAAGAAAATGAAAAAAATGGAAAAAGAGAGGAAAAAAGGAAATGAAATAAAAAAAACAAAACAAATCAGAAAAACAAAAGAAAATCCAAAAACAAAGATTCCCTGAACTATGTTCGACTTGATTCCGAAAGGATACGTATGCAGCATATCTCTGAGGTTCAGTCACACCAAAATAAAAATTCAAAGTTCCCCAAAAATGAAACTGGGGCAGAAGTTATAATGGTTCAGCAATGATCCCCCCCAAAAGGTTCCAAAGTTGTAATTCAATCCAAATTCTTTTTACCCCAAACCTTGTTCAAGTCCTTCTGATCAACCGGCAAAGAGATTCAAAATGGGAGGATGGAGTTATTTGGATCTAATACAACAAAATGAGAGGAATAAAATGAGAGAGTCTTATTGGTGAAAACCCACACGGGCACCGTATGGCGACGGTAGGAAGAAAAAATCAAAATGAGAGAGTTTTGTTAGTGAAAACCCACACGGGCATTATAAGGCGATGGTGAGAAGAGAAATGAGAGAGGTCAGCTCGTGAAAATTCACAAAGGGTGCCCCTGATCGAAAAGAGGATCCTCACAGCCACCGACACCAATAAAGTCCTAGCAAGGTTTCTCGAATTTTGAAGCAAAAGTTGTGATGAATTTCTAAGAGTCAGACGGTTTACACGGATCAGGCATCCAGTCCAAAAGGCATGTCATGTTCATTGAAGTCCGCATGTACTCCAGATAAGTCCTTCTTTCCTTTCCCCGAAAGGGACGCCTCTTGTTTTAAACTCATTCTCCATTTCGTTGTTTGTTTTCTTTGAATCCCTTTCGGTCTAACACTATTCCGAAACTAAGACAAAGAAAGAATGGCAAGACTGATTTACAGGGCTTTCGTTTGAAACGAGCTAATATTCACGAAAAGGCACCCAACCTCTTTAGGGGCATCAAGTCGACCTCGACTAGCCATGGCAGCCGATGCTTCGAAATCAAAACCCTTGGAAAGAGAAAATCAAATGGAGCGCCTATAAAGGCAAATGAAGTTGAAAAGGTTGAGTCCCACATGGCTAATCGTCTCGGCAAAGAGTTGAAAAAGCCAAGGTATCCCAAAGTACTCTGAATTTGAAGTTTGGAAGAAAGAAACCAGAAAAGAAAGGCCTACAAAGGCGAAATAAAGTTGGAAAAGGTTAAGTCCTACGCGGCTAGCCGTTGCAGCAAAGTTTGAGGAGCCAAAAGTTCCCCAATATTCCGAAGAAATCAAAGGAAAGGACTACGAAGGTAAAATAAAGTTCAAAAGGTTGAGTTCCATCGGCCAATCATCATGACAAAGTCTGAAAAAGCCAGAGTTTTCTCCAGAGACAGAAATGCAATCGGTGTTCAGGAAGCAACCGGTTGCAGTTGAAAGGGCCAAGATCCAGTGATCAAAAAATCAAGGCCACAAAACCAACCACCATTTCAAACTAACAATTGTTCTTTGTTTGAAAAATTTGAAACAGGTGCAAGAAACCGTGCAAAAAGCAGGTGCAACTCAAAAGGGAAAAGAAATGCGCAAATGTTGAAACAGCTTTGCAACAGGGTACCGACCCAAAAGGGAAGTTTTGCTCAAACTCTTTCATGCGCTTTATCAATAAAAGTAAAATAAGAAAAAAATAAGAAGAAGTGAAAAAGAAAAATCTAAAAAAAAAAAATCACGGTAGCATAGGGCCCCATTCCCTAGATATCCCGGCTTAACCCGTGGACCTCCCTGGCATAACCCAAGGAGCCTTTTTCCTTCTTGTCCCGGCATAACCCGCGGATCTCCCTAGCATAAACCGAGGATCTCCTGGCCAAAAAACCGTTGGAGCTTTTTCTTTCCAAATCTCGGCCAAAAAACCGAGGATCTCCCGGTCAAAAAACCGTTGGAGCCTTTTTCTTTCCAAATCCCGGCCAAAAAACCGAGGATCTCCTGGCCAAAAAAATAGTGGTGCTTTTTCTTTTCAAATCCTGGCCAAAAAACCGAGGATCTCCCGGCCAAAAAAA
>MU764762.1:0-41042 GCA_026770625.1 Nicotiana glauca | reverse complement strand
TTTTTTTTTCCAAATCCCGGCCAAAAAACCGAGGATCTCCCGGCCAAAAAACCGTGGAGCTTTTTCTTTTCAAATCCCGAACAAAAAACTAGGATCTCCCGGCCAAAAAACCGTTGGAGCTTTTTCTTTCCAAATCCCGGCCAAAAAACCGAGGATCTCCCGGCCAAACACCATGGAGATTTTTCTTTCCAAATCCCGGCCAAAAAACCGAGGATCTCTCGGCTAAAAAACCGTGGAGCTTTTTCTTTTCAAATCCCTGCCAAAAAACCGAGGATCTACTAGCCAAAAAAACCGTTGGAGCTTTTTCTTTCCAAATCCCGGCCAAAAAATCGAGGATCTCCTGGCCAAAAAATCGTTGGTGCTTTTTCTTTCTAAATCCCGGCCAAAAAACCGAGGATCTCCCGGTCAAAAATCGTGGAGCTTTTTCTTTTCAAATCCCAGCCAAAAAATCGAGGATCTCCCGGCCAAAAAACCGTTGGAGCTTTTTCTTTTCAAATCCCGGCCAAAAAACCGAGGATCTCCCGGCCAAAAACCGTGGAGCTTTTTCTTTCCAAATCCCGGCCAAAGAAAAAACGTTGGAGCTTTTTCTTTCCAAATCCCGGCCAAAAAATCGAGGATCTCCCGGCCAAAAAACCGTGGAGCCTTTTCTTTCCAAATCCCGACCAAAAATCCGAGGATCTCCCTGGCATAACCCAAGGAGCTTTTTCTTTTTCGGCATAGCCTGGTCATCTTTTAGCATAACTTGGCTTCGTTCCCAAGGATACGCAATCCTGACTTTTATTTGGTTTTAAAAAAAATATTTCAGACTTTTGTTGCAAATAACTCACGAAATTTTTCCTAGTGAAAACTGGGGTAGAAAAATTTCGTTTGTTTGTTTGTTTTGGTGTCCTAACAGGTTTTACCTCAAGGCACAGAATTCGAGATGACTGAAAGAATGAGTCTCAATCCAGAATAAAAGAAAGTAAGAAAAGAACAAAAAAGAAGTGAGCTCAAAGTGTTTGAAATGGAGAAAGACGTTGACTGCTCAAAACTTGATTAAAGTCAAAAGCTACGCTTGTCCCTCTTTGACACAATGCTGAAGAAAGAGCCAACACCTACAGCTAACGAGCATCAACATTCAGATCAGAGTCTGCAGCAAGACCTAGCCAAGACTCAAGATCAAGCTTAAAGAGATTTATAGATAGGAAAATTGTAAGTCGTAGCTGATAGGCTTAGTTAGTCTTTTTAATTTTGATTTTGATGTAATAAGGGACATCGGACTGGAACCCCAACGGAACCTCGATAGAACCTCGCTCGGCTCTCAACCTCGGCACTCTATCACCTCATTCACTTCTGAACTACACGTGGCCTGATTCCTTTATAGCCAAGGATATGTAGGCAGCTCAGATACCAGGCTCGGTCACATTCTCCTTTCTTCTTTATTTTGGTCTCCTCAAATAAGGGTCGTGTCAAAAACCTTTCTAGTCATTCTTTGTCTGAAAACTCTTCGCGTTTCCAGTCAAAGAGGGGCAGCTGTTGACATGTGATTGTTGACCCTCCCCGAAATTTTACCTATTTTAGCATGAAATATTTAGTTTATGCTTAATATCGTCATTTCAACTAATTTTTACTTTATTTTATTACAAGAAAATAAAAAATTACATAAAATTACAAAAAAAAGTTTATTAATATTTTGTAGTCACTTTCTATCTTAAAGAAAAAATACAAAAAAAAAATTGTAACCTATCTTTATTTTTATAATCTTGAAAACAAAAAAAAAATAGTTTTATGTTTTATAGTTTAGTTCAATTAATTAAAATTAGTTTTATATTTTATATATTATAATTGTGCATAATTTCAGAAGAAAGAATTAATTTAGGTTGGTTTATCCCGTTTTTATAAATCTTATAGTCAATTTTTAGTCGTTGGCCCAAAATCACTAGCCCATAATTATAGGCCCATACCCCTAACCTAATTCCTACCCTATATAATACACCATACACACCATAAAATGAAAAAGAGCCGCAACAATACAAGGAGGAGATCCGACATTTCCTATCAAAGGAGGACCCAAAACTTTCTTCTTTCTCTTGAAGGAAAATAACAGATCTTTCCCGATGAGAGCAGCTCCAAACAAAAACCCAAAGTTTTTTTTTCCTCCATGAATAAGCCTTGAAAACTCCACAAAATACCAGAAAAAAAAGAGCTCCATTTTCCCATTAAAAACAGGCGCTCAAACAGCTGTTAGAATCCCTCTATCTCTGTCAAAATCGCAGTAGCCATCCTCCTAAGTAAAAGTCTGCACAAACCTGCTGCAATCGACATAAAAACACCCCTGAAACTAGCTTCTTTCGAGCAAAAATCAACTCCAAAACGTAGCTAAAATCTCTGTCCGAAACAGCTCCAAAACTGAGTCGCGAAGCCATTCCGAAACCGCCAAAAATTTGCTGTGAATCTGCTGAAAAATCATACCCAAAACCCATGAGAGTTAGCCCCAAAATTCAGCTAGAACACAAACACAGTAGCTCCAAGGTTTAGCTCGAGTCCGCCGGCGAGTTTAGGTTCGAGCAAGCTTCGGTCTTGGTTCGTGAGTCCCGAACAAGTTCTATTGATATGATTGCTGTAGAGACTTTGTACTGATTTGAATATTGGAAAATAAATTGGGTGAAGTTCTCTTTAAAAGGTTAGTTTATTTGTCTATTGTTTCCATATTACCTGTTGTTTAGTCATTTTCTCTTCTCAAGTAAATGTTCTGTTGCTCCAAATGTGCTTGGTCTTTTGATTTCCTAAGTTTGGTTTAATTAAGCTTTCTATCTCTCTTTAATTAACTAGGGAGATCGAATGATTGGTATTGTCTAATTAAAATTCCAATTAGTCATGCTTTGCAAGAGTACTAGTTCATCTATTAGTCGGGCAGTATGCGAAGGCTAATTAAGAATAAAAAAATTAGGCTTTAACATTTATTTACTTAATGGTATTAGCTGATAGTTTTAGCAAAAGGGTTTAAGCCAAAATCTTGTGCAAATGGATTTCAGGGTAGTAGACCTTCCAAGTTTGAGTGGGCCGCTTGTTTAGGAACGAAATGGGCTGCCAATTGACCTTTGCATATGACAATTAATTGGGCTCATTAATTGGTTGAGGGGTGCCATATTAGCCAAATGAATAATTCATGTCCCTCATATTAGATTCATAATTTAGATCTAACAAATTGATAAATACTCGTAGTTTGCTTTAGGCTCAATTTAGGCTAGTATTGTTATTATGTATACGTTCGTGTAACATAATTACAAATTTAATTCTTAAAAGACTCAAGGTATGCGTTCGCGCAACCTCAACCCAAAAATTTTCTTAATAAAATAAACAAAGCGTTATTAATTGCGGACGCGTTCGCGTGATATGATTTTGATGCGCCAAAAGGAAAGAGTATACGTACGCGTAACTCAATTCTTTAATTACGAATGAATCAAGTTTTTAAAAGCGGTAAAATAATAAATGCACATAGATCCTTAAAAATGAGTAGTTAAACAATTTAAGCCAAGTAATAATCACTAAGCGACCGTGCTAGAACCACGGAACCCGGGAATGCCTAACACCTTCTCCCGGGTTAACAGAATTCCTTATCTAGAATTTTTGGTTCGCAGACTCTTTAAAAATAAAACTTCCTCGATTTGGGATTTAAAATAAACCGGTGACTTGCAACACCGCAATTTATTCCAAGTGGCGACTCTGATAATCTAAATAATCCCATTTTGAATAATGTCACTTTAATTGGAAAAACTCCCTTATATACTATCCCTCTCGGGGCGGGGTGTAAAAAAGGAGGTGTGACATACCAATTTTATCCAATTCCGATAACAACTCGACCTCCAAATCTAAAAATTTTATTTTTGGAAGATTTTGCAAAAATCTTGATTTTTTCCATTTAAATCCGAATTAAACGATGAAAATAACCATGGATTTATGTAATATAAATACTTTCGAGTATAGGACACTTACTTGAGTTGAAATCGCGAAAAATACCTCAAAATCGCCCAAGAACCGAGCTCCAAAAATCCCAAAACGAAAATGAAGAAATGAGCATTTTTGGTCCTCAAGTTTCTGCCCGCCCGCCACTAAAAGTCCATTTTCGCCACTATAAGTATAGCAGAAATAGCTTTACTAGCTATATTCAATCGATCATAACTTTTTGTACAAAAGTCCAACTGATGAATGGTTTATATTTATGGAAACTAGAATGCAAGGGCTGCAACTTTCATGTTTTGCAAATTTCCAGATTCTTTATACATTTCGAGATATAAGCTTCCAAATTAGCCTCCTCGCATCAGAAATTTCTGGAAGATTTTCAAAACAGCTTGCTAAGCCTTTAGTCAATCAAGAATAAGTTTCTGTACAATTGTCCAAATGATTAATATTTTAACTTTATGGAAAATATTATTCAAGGACTACAACTTTTATTTTTGGATCATCTCCAAATTCTTTATAGGTTGCGATATATAAGCTTCCAAAGTCCCAATCGAAAATGGCAAAGCGTGAACTAAGTTGCTGCCCAGTTTTGCAGTTGCGGCAGATTTATCGCGCCTGCGAGCTCGATTCTGTGAATACTATTCACACTTATGCACTGCCTCCACTTCTGCGATCACTGTTCACGCACCTGCAGTCTTACAAGTGCGAAAGAATTTTCGCTTCTGTTAATAAACCAACAAGCTGCCAGCTTTGCTTCCGCGTTGCCAACAACGTTGCTGCATTTTAAAACATCGCACCTGTGATTGCGCAGGTGCGGAAGGCTGTCCGTATGTAAGACCTTACTCCAGTTTTTCCCAGGTTGCTTTTGCGACGAACTCATCGATTCTGCGAGGTCGCTGCTACGTAGAAAACATAGCAGAAGAGATGCACCAGCAGTGCTGAAATTTCCAGCAACTATTTTCAAGCTAAAGTTGATCCGTTAACCTTCCAAAATACACCCGAGGCCCCCAAAACGTCAACCAAATATGCCAACAAATCCTAAAATTATATTCAAACTTGTTCCAATCTTCAGAACGCTCAAAACAACATAAAACACAAATTTTACATCGGATTCAAGCCTAAGAATTCCAAAAACTCTCAAATTACGCTCTCGATTAAAAATTCTATCAAAGCTCGCCCGAATGACCTAAAATTTTGTACACAAGTCACATTTAGTACTACAAAGATACTCAAACTTCCGGAATTCCATTTCGACCCTCGGATCAAAATCTCACTATCGAAGCGGAAACATCAAATTTCCAATTTTCTAAAAAATGATCTGATTCAGGTCGTTTCAAGTCCGTTTCTTACCAAACTTCAGAGACTTATCTTAAATCACATTTAAGACCTGTAACGAGCGTTGAAATAAAATACGGGACCGATATCCTCAAGTTCTAATCACAATTTATTTCCAAATCTCATAGAAATTTCCAGAAAACAATTTTCTTTAAAAATTTATTTCTCGGGCTTGGGACCTCGGAATTCGATTCCGGGCATACTCCTAAGTCCCATATTTTCCTACGGACCTTCCGAGACCGTTAAATCATGGGTCCGGGTCCATTTACCAAAAATATTGACCGGAGTCAAATTAACTAATTTTAATATCAAAACTTAATAAATTTTAATAGAATTTATATTTGAGCTTCCAGCTATGCGTACGGACTGCGCACACAAATAGAGGCAATTATAAATGAGGTTTTCAAGGCCTCGGAAGTACAAAATGAATAAGAAAACAAGTGATGACAGGGTCATCACATTTTAATTTTTAGTTCACTTTGTTTGTGCTAATATATGATCGTTTCTTGAATGCGAAGAAGTAGAAGTGCAAACAATCTCCTTCCTTTTGATCCTGAAATTGAACGAACACTTCACAGAGTGAGGAGGGAGGTGGACGCTAGAACCGGAATTGAAAGAGAGTTGGACATCGTAGTTCAATCACAACCAATTAAGATGGCAGGTAACGAGGAATGCGCGGTGTTTGAAGCCGCAAAAGGCCCAATCTGGCTAATATGACTCGGGCTATTGTGAAGCCTGATATCACTGGGAACTTTGAACTCAAACAATACATGGTGCAGCTGATCCAATCGACAGGGTTATTTGTGGGTTTACCTCATAAAGACCCGCATAGGCACATTCATAATTTCCTGGAAATTATGGATACTTACAATTATCTGAACATTTCCAAGGACTATGTCAGACTGACACTCTTTCCCTTTTTACTGATTGGGGAAGCTAAGGAGTGGTTGAATAAGGAGCTAGCGAATTTAATCCGCACTTGGGATGATCTGGCACGGAAATTCTTAATCAAGTTTTTTCCTACTAAGAAAACAAAGATATTGAGGAGTCAAATTCTTGGGTTTGAACAACGAGCTAGCGAGACACTTTGTCAAGCATGGGAAAGGTAAAAGAAGTTGCTCAGAGACTGTCCACATCATAGCTAGACGGACGAGGTATTGGGTCACACTTTTGTAGATGGGTTAGATGAAACATCAAAGATAAATCTTGAATCAACTTGTGGGGGTAGTTGCATGGCCAAACCGTACAGTGAAATTCAGCTCTTACAGAATAACTTCATGACTAATGATAATAATTGGCAATGTGAGGGGGATTCACGAAAGGAAATTAAGCAAAAAGCAGCTGGAATACTTGAGCTCGGTGACTTGTCAGCCATGAGAGCCGAGATTGCAAAGCTGGCGAATCAGATGAATAGGATGACAATGCAGCAACCACAAACAATGCAAACTGTGCACCAAATGGATATTTGTTGCGAATTATATGGTGAAAATCATATGAGTGACATGTGCCCTACAAATCCAGAATCTATCTATTATGTGGGGTAATAAAACAGAGGTCCACCGAATCAGCATGCACAATACAGAAATTCTTACAATCCAAATTGGAGGAATCATCCCAACTTCTCATGGGGTGGAAATCAGTAGAATCAGAATCGGCATAGACCCCAAGGGGGTTTCAAGCAGCCTCAAAGGCCACCCCAACAAATGGAAGAAAGCACCAATAATTTGCTAAAGAAGTTGTTGATTGACAATCAGTAGCTCAGGACTGATTTTAGAAATCTTGAGAGGCAGGTGGGGCAGTTAGCAACAAATCAAAATACTAGACCTATCGGCGCTGTCCCAAGTGATACAGAGAAGAACCCTTAAATGAATACAGATACACTTAGAAACGGGAGGGAGCTAGAGAAAGTGCCAAGGAAAAGAAAAGACAAGACCATACCCGAGGGGGAGTTGATCTCTAAAGTAACACAAGAGCCAAAGAATGCTGCTGAAATTCCAGAGCCAGTGGAGGCCCCAAGGCCACCATCCCCTTTCCCCCAAAGATTGCAGAAAAAGAATGATGATCACATGTTCAACAAATTTCTCTCCATGTTGAGCTAGGTTCAATTGAATATCCCACTTGTTGATGTGCTTCGTGAAATTCCAAAGTATGCTAAGTACATAAAAGATATAGTGGCTCACAAGAGAAGATTGACTAAATTTGAGACTGTTGCACTTACTGAGGAGTGCACTTCAAGGGTCCAAAACAAGCTCCCTCAAAAGCTTAAGGATCCTAGCAGCTTCACCATCCCTGTGCGAATTGGTAATATTGATGTGGGACGTGATTTTTGTAATTTGGGGGCAAGCATAAATCTGATGCCCTTATCTTTGTTCAAGAAATTGGGCCTGGGAGCTCCAAGGCCAACTACTGTGATGTTGCAGCTGGCTGATAGGTCAATAGCACACCCTGAGGGGGTGATTGAAGATGTGTTGCTGCAAATTGGAAAATTTGTCTTCCCAGCTGATTTCATTATCCTCGATTATGAGGCTGATGCCTCTATAAATCATGAACTCTCCAGCTATCATAAATCTCTCTCAAGCAATTATGATAATTTACTAGACGCACTCTCTCAAGCTACGCTAGCTAGATTCGCATTACAGTTCACTTAGATCGCATCCGAGGTATCGTTATCTCTAATCCAACCTCTAAACCCTCGGTTATGACTCTCGCCTATACTCCGGGAGTGATGTTGTTCAAACAACTACCTAAATATACACTCTCTCTCAAGCAGATACATAATAAATAGGAACGGCTAATTGAGGATCCTTTCAATTAACCACAATCAAAACGTAGTTGAACAAATAGAGATAAACAACCAATTCAAAACTATACTAATATAACAACCAAATCATCCCCAACGGGTTTCACCAAAACCCTAGAAAACGAATTAGTTATTCATAATAGTAAGTAAAACTACAATACTAAAAATCATAACCAACAATAAAAAATAGGAAGAGGAAGGAAAAACTTGTTGAAGAATTCCCCGCCTTGCTCTCAATGTGTTCTTGCCTCCTTAGGTCTAATTTGTGTCCAAAATATGTCCCGCTGTCTTTTGGCCGGCCTCATTTGTTTAATATAGGTTTTAGGGATTAAAATCCCATATTTTGCAATTTGGTCCTTGAAATTTTCGCTTCCTGCCACGGTCCCACCGCGGTTACACCAGGACCGCGACCAGAATGGTCCTCCGAATCTTTGGTAATGTTCTGCCATAGTGTTATACTGTGGTCCTATCATAACTGCGGTTTTTACCCTATTCTGTTTGGAATTTGGAAACACGTAATACATAAATTTTGTAGCCCTTTGAATTAGCTTTCCAACCAGATATTGTGGAGCCCAAATGGTGTTCTAAGCAAAACTTTATGTCTATTTTACTAGACAGTGCGCAATATGTCTACTCGAGTCTTCGTTCGTACTTAATTATCAAATTTGACCCCCGAATACGATCCCGGATTAATTCCTTGGGCTTTTACTCAGACTTTAAAGCTCCAAATCACTTGAATTCATTCCATAACATCTATATAGCTCGGCATCACTCCTACAAGGCATAAAACACACTGTTAGTGCAAAACACTAGCGATTAAGGCGCAAATTCAACTAAAGTGCAGTAAATTAGAGTGTAATAATTGACTAAAATACGTAATTATAGCCTATCATCAAGCATCACAATAAACTGTATAGGGTCCTGAACCTGTGGGCAAAACCAACACCGGTGCCGTAGTCAGAGCTGTTTTGAGCTTCTAAAAACCCGTCTCACACACATCCGACCATCTGAACTTGGTACCCTTCTGTGTCAACCTGGTCATCGGGGCTGCGATAGATGAGAACCCATTAACGAACCGACAATAGTAGCCTGCCAATCCCAAGAAACTCTGAATCTCTGTAGTTGATGCTAGTCTAGGTCAGTTCTTGACTGCCTCAATCTTCTTCATGTCAACCTAAATACCCTCTGCTGATACGACATGACCCAGAAATGCAACTGAACTCAACCATAACTCATACTTCGAAAATTTTGCATATAGCTGACTATCCTTCAGAGTCTGCAGAACCACTCTGAGATGTTGCTCGTGCTCCTCCTAGTTGCGGGAATATATCAAAATATCATCAATAAAGACTACCACTAAAAAGTCCAAATAAGGCATTCTTCAACCCGAATGACATAACCAAGAACTCATAATGCCCATACTGAGTGCGGAAAGCTGTATTAGGGACATCAGATGCCCTAATCCTCAACTGATGGTAACCAGATCTCAATTCAATCTTGGAGAATACCCTGGCACCCTGAAGCTGGTCGAACAAATCATCAATCATCGGTAGTGGATACTTATTCTTGATCGTTACCTTGTTCAATTGCCGGCAATCAATACACATTCTCATTGACCTATTCTTCTTCTTGACAAATAACACCGGCACACCCCAAGGCAAAACACTGGGTCTAATGAAACCCTTTTCAAGCAAATCCTACAACTGTTCCTTTAACTCTTTTAACTCCAACGGGGCCATACTATATGGCGGGATAGAAATGGGCTAAGTGCCCGGAACCAGATCAATACAGAAGTCAATATCCCTGTCGAGTGGCATACCCAGCAGGTCTGAAAGAAAAACATCAGGGAACTCACAAACAACAGGCACAGAATCGATAGAGGGAACCTCAGCACTGGAATCCCGAACATAAGCTAGATAAGCCAAACACCCCTTCTCGACCATACGCCGAGCCTTCACATACGATATAACACTGCGGGTGGAATGACCTGGAGTCCCTCTCCACTCTAAACGAGGCACACCCGGTAAAGCTAAGGTCACAGTCTTGGCATGGCAGTCCAAGATAGCGTGATAGGGTGATAACCATTGCATCTCCAATATAAAATCAAACCAACCATGTCTAGAGGAAGCAAATCTACACGAGTCTCAAAATCGCCAATAACCACTATACGTGAACAATGGATGCATTCCACCACAATGGAAGCACCCACCGGCGTAGAAACATAAACAGGGAATTCAAATAATCACTAGGCTTGACCAGATACGGCGCAGAACAAAATCGAAGCTTCTCTACCACACACTAGAACAATACCTGCACCTCCACCTCTAATACCTTTACCTCCACCTTTAGCATCTCTACCTCCACCTCTAATACCTTTACCTCCACCTCTAGCATCTCTACCTCCACCCCTAATACCTTTACTTCCTTAAGGCCTCCGAAGACGAAGCTAATCTATCATTGATCCGCTGCTGCTCGGCTGAAGAAGCGGTACATGACCTCGCCATTCATGAAAGAACAAGAGTAGAGGTTTCAATTTAGCACTGAGAGAACAAAATTGCACGACATGAAAGAATATAAGTGAAACTTTTTCCTAACTCTGTATCCTCTAAGGGATAAATACAAACGTCTCTGTACCAATCCCTCAGACTCTACTAAGCATGTCTGTGAACTGTGAGACCCATGTAACCTAGAGCTCTGATACCAACTTGTCACGACCTGAATTTCTCACCCTTGGGAGTCGTGATGGTGTCTACTCGTAGAAGCTAGGCAAGGGAAATTGAATTACTTTTTCATTAATAACATAATTCCTTTTAGCAATTATCGGCAATAATACAAAAGCAACGAAATTAAATAATAAGCGGAAGTTTCAATATTATAGAAAACTGAATAAAAATGCGAAAAATCTCAACAAAAGCCTCTACCCAAGACTGGTGTCACAGTTTCACAGACGGTTTAAGAATACTATAGATAAAGGTCTGGAAGAAATAAAATCGACATTATCTCCAGAAATACATAAAAGAAATAGGAATATAGATGAAAGGAGACGCAAGGTCCTGCGAACGCCTGAAAGGCTACCTTAGGTCTCGTTGGACTGAAAGCCTGCTCCCACACTACTGCTGCTGATGTCCGAAGCCTAGATCTGTGCAAAATAGCACAGAGTGTAGCATCAGTACAACCGACCCCATGTGCTGGTAAGTGCCTAGCCTAACCCCGGAAGTAGCGACGAGGCTAGGAATAGACCACCAAATAAACCTATGCAGATATATATATACACAAGTACAACGGAGACGTAGCAAGAAAATAACAATTTAAGCTGAGAAGGGAGCATGCTTCAGGGACAACAGTTAGAAATAGAATTTCAGGAATAATAAAGCGTACATATATAATTTAACTTCTAGCAGTAAATGAAGAGATAAGGCAACTTTCATATTCAACTCATCTTGTTGCAGGCGTGCGACCCGATCCCATTTCTCAATATCTCGTGGTAGGCGTACCACCCACTCCCATTTCAATATCACTCGTGGTAGGCGTACCACCCGCTCCTATTTTAATATCACTTGTGGTAGGCATACCATCCGCTCTAATTTTATTAAATCAACAGTTCCTCCAAAAGAAAATTTACTCTAACAAACGCAACAATTAATATGAGTTCATAAGACAAC
This sequence comes from Nicotiana glauca, assembly GCA_026770625.1. NCBI lineage: Eukaryota > Viridiplantae > Streptophyta > Magnoliopsida > Solanales > Solanaceae > Nicotiana > Nicotiana glauca. The sequence goes on along the minus strand of MU764762.1, from coordinate 29,303 downwards.
AAGTACACAAAATTTATGATTCACTAAGAAAAACAAATAATGACAAACAGCAATTAATTATGGACTATAAGGGGCAATTAGGCAGGTTAGTAATTAATATGTTGAATGTCGCGTAGCAATTAAGTCACATAAACATGTAGCAATTAAGGCATAAATTTAAGACATAACGTTGTGCAAGGACGCCTTGTTTCAATAATGACAAGTAACACGATAAAGGTAAATGTCAACATAAAAGATCGTAGAAATAGTGGAATAAGACATTTAATGCACTTGAACTGATAACTACAAGAAATCATATCAAACTGCAATAAGTGCACGTCATCACCCTTCGTGCTTTTACTCTTATCCTCATCAAGCAATGATATCATAAAATATGCACGGCATCACCCTTCGTGCTTTTACTCTCTTTCCTCACATATAATCGATAGAATTGGCACGGAATGGTACATCGTGAGGCACGGCATCACCCTTCGTGCTTTACTCTCTTTTTCTCACAATAAGCAAATAGTGCACGGCATCACCCTTCGTGCTTTACACTCTTTCCTCACAAGAAACAACAATGCATGGCATCACCCTTCGTGCTTTACCACTCTTCCTCACCCAATCAACAATCACAAACAAGGGCAAGGGAATAAATAAACAATAATGAAAATCCCGGCAAGGGAACACAAACAAACAATAAAAACCCGGCAAGGGCACAACATCAATAATCTCAACATCCCGACAAGGGAAACTATTCAATAATCAACAACGTCCCAGCAAGGGAATAGATCAATAACTCTTTCTCTTTCTTTCAACTCATAGTTCACATTATCACTCAAGCCAATGCTCCAAAGATTTACTTATCTCATATACCTTCACAATTTGTATTTCAACTCGAGCCAACATTCCACGAAGTTTAAAGATCATAATTCCTTTCACAAGCTCTTTACAACATATAGAAGTCATCAATTAAGCATGGAAGGTATAACAAAATCCAAACTATTCGCAAAATAAGGACTCACGGTCATGCTAGACACCAATGCGCTCGAATCATAATAGATACTCCTCACCATGCCTATACATCGTACTCGACAATCAACAAGTATCAAATAAGACTAAACTCCTATTCCCTCAAGCTAGGGTTAGACCAAACACTTACCTCAATGCCTTGAACACAACTCAAGCCTCAACTATAGCTTTACCCCGTGATTCCACCTCCAATGCGCTCGAATCTAGTCACAAGTTACTTAATTCTATCAATACGTGTTAAATACATCAACCCCAATGCTTGAAAATGATTTTTAAAAGGTTTTACCCAAAAAGGTCAAAAATGCCCCCGGGCCCACGTGGTCGAAACTCGAGGTTCGGACCAAAAGCCGGCTACCCATTCCCCCACGAACCCAAATATATAATTTATTTTGAAATCGGACATCAAATTGAGGTCCAAATTCCCAGTTTTAGAAAAACCTAAGTTCTACCCGAAACCCCCAATTTCACCCATAAAAATCCTTGATTTTAAGTTAAAACTTGTTAAATGATGTTAATGATTGAATGAAATTAGCAAAAATCAACTTACTATTTATTTGGAAGAAGGTTTGTTCTTGAAAAATCGCCCAAAGAAGTTGTGTTTTGAAAATGGGGTGAAGATGTCTTAAAAATCGACTAAGTATGAAAAATGCAGGTTGCATATATGAGAATTACGAACAAAGTTTGGGAATTGCGAAAAAAAAGTTTGGGAATTGCGAGAAAAGTTTGGGAAATGCGAATCCGGTAATTTCGAACAAAGTTTGGGAAATGCGAACAAGCCTGGGAATTGCGAGAAAGGTTTGGGAAATGCGAAGCCTCGTAATTGCGAACAAAGTTCGGGAAATGCGAAAAATCCTGGGAATTGCGAGAAAACTTTGATAAATGCGAAGCCTGCAGGCCTGCAATTTCTTAAGTCCAAAATTTCACCCCATGGCCTATCCAAAACTCACCCGAGCCCTGGGGGCTCCAAACTAAACATACACACAACGTTAAAAATATCATACGGACTTATCCGTACGATCAAATCGCCAAAAGAATATCATATACATCGAATTAAGCCTCAAAATCCATTATTTCTTCCAAATTTCATAAAACATCAAAATTTCCATTTTAAGTCCAAAACACGTCAAACGACGTCCGTTTTCAACCAAACTTTACAGAAAGTGTGTAAATCATATATAAGACCTGTACCGGACGCCGGAACCAAAATACAGGCCCGATACCATCACTTTCTAATTAGTTTTCATTTCCAATTTTCTTGAATATTTTCAGAAAATAATTTTACTCAAACATTCATTTCTCGGGCTTGGGATCTCGGAATTCGATTCCGGGCATACGCCCAAGTACCATATTTTTCCACGGACCCTCCGGGACAGTCAAATCCATGGGTCCGGGCTCGTATATCCAAAATATTGACCAAAGTCAAATTTATTCATTTTAATATCAAAATTTAGCATTTTTCACAGAATTTCACATTTAAGCTTTCCGGCTACGTGCTCGGACTGCGCATACAAATCGAGATGACTATAAACGAGGTTTTCAAGGTCTTGAAAGCACGGAATGAATAAGAAAACAGGTGATGGCCTTTTGGGTCGTCACATTCATACTGCACCACCTTTTGTTTTTAAGGATATTATGGCTAACCAAGCAGGAGTGGAGCGGCATAGACTTGTTAGCAATAGTTTTTTGGACTCAACCCATCCTCCCCCTCATGTACCCCAAACCCCATCAGTCCACCTGCCCTACACTCTGTTTGTAGTAGTTCTTGTTTTTATACCTAAGGATCCTAGCATAATAGCATGTCATAGTTCTAGTACAAATCCCTCTAGGGATTCTACTCAAGTAATAGCATATAATCCGCAGCTATAATTGGTGCCCAGTGCACCCACCATGTAAGTTTCTTTTAGTAATACTAGGTACTCATTTCATGACCAAAAAAAAATGACAAAGAAAATTGATAGTGGCCAAATAATTCTACGTTGAGAATACTAGTACTACATTCTTTTATGATATTTCATCATGGCTCATGACGGCTTATTTATAGGTATGGAAGAGGTCTCAAATGCTGTTATATGTAGTATAATTACTTATTAAATATTTAATCAAGAAAGCTTGCCACCTAAATAATACTTATTCATAATTCACCGCTAATAAGCTAGACACTTGTAAATACAATAGTCACTTGTCCATATGACTAACATTCACATTAGCAATTGATATGTTACAATGGTATATAATCCTTTCTTTTTAGTCGGATATATAATAGAACATTTTCAAGTGACTATGGTATTCCAATCATCTCTACTCTTGCTCTCTCCATTCCAGTTTATATGAAATTATTTTCTTTTTGGTCCATTTTCACACCTTCTTTTTTACACATCTACCCCCGAAGATAATGTATAAAAGAGTTTTTCCAATTTAAGTGACATTATTCGAAATAAGATTATTTATTCAATTCAGAGTCGTCACTTGGGATATGTTTGGATTTTGGTGTCCCAAGTCACCGGTTTATCTTGAATCCCAAATCGAGAAAATTTTCGACTTTCCAAATGAAGCCTGCAAACCAGAAATTATGACTAAGGAATTCTGTTGACCCGGAGGAAGGTGTTAGGCACCCCCGGATCCCGTGGTTCTAGCACGGTCGCTTAAACTATTATAAATGGCTTAATATCTGGTTTTAATACATGTCATCCTATAGTGCAATTTTAAAATTATTTACCGCTTTTAATTAATTTTAAGGAAATTGAACGTCGTTTAAAATATATTTTTGGATCACGTCACATGAAATGCACCCGGATCCGCGAAATATTTTATTAAACATTTTGGGATTTGGATTTGGGTCACATGAAATGCACACCCGAGTTTAAGGAGGTAGATTTATTAAAGAACGCGCCTAAAGTGACTAACACGTTATTAACTTTGCGGGAGGCCATGAAAATTCGCTAAATGACACGTTCCGACTATTAAACTACTCGTAATCTGATTCTATGGTAATTAAGACATTCTGGAACAGCTAAACCAAATTAAAACATATCTACTGGATTGCATATGTGTCAAAGCAAACAAGTAAATGCTTCAATTTATATGCTGATTTTAAATCTAACTTTCAGGCTTGTATCTAGATTGTGTATATCCTTATGAATACATACTCACCCTAGAGTTTACTTTCAGAACAATATTTAAACATGTACAATATAGATTTGCAGCATTTATTTAACATGAATCTAAACATAACTCCAATTCAAAAACAACAACAAAAACTCATATAATTCCGAAATTATCCAAAACAATCCAATAGTCCAGTTCATTACAGCATGAGAACTTAATTACTTAACTAAGCTATACTACGAACAAATGCAGAAAACAAAATAGGAGCAGCAAGCAGAGAACAAAATTGAAGGCGCAATAGGGCTTCCATTCCACTTCTTAAATCAGATACTACATCACCAAAGGTTTAGAACTAGTACCTGGAGATTAGAACAAAATGAAGAAATAGAGGATCAGCTAGGCAAACAGCAACACGCAGCAACAATTAGATCAATTTTAAACCCAGAAAATAATGTCAAGCAACCCAGTAGTTAATTTCGGGTAGCAGCACCAGTAAACGCCTAAAATTAAGCTTGAATGAACCAAAATAGACTTGAAATAAACCTTAAAAACCTCTGAACCTCAGCTATTGAATTACCAGGACAATTCAAATTATTTTTTAACCTTATATAAGCTGGAAATTCAATTTAGAACTAAGAGCTTTCAGATTACCCTAAAAATTTCAAAAATTATTTTGTTGCCTCTCCTTTTAGAGCTTTTTCAGTGTTTTTTTATGCTTTTAAAAATCTCCTTTCAGCTCTAAGTAAATATAGGCAAGTTACTAGGATTTCTTCAGAATTTAGGTTTTTTAGCCTTTAGTCCTTTTATTTTTATGTTTTTAGCTACTTAAACCCCTCATTTTATGCCTTGTTGGTCAAGTAACACTACCAAGTTCCAGAAATTTTAATTAAAACCCAATCTAAAAGGTTCTAGGGGTTCCAATTCAGCTACTGCGGGATTCTTTTACTGAAAAATGCCTATACTACCCCTGTCCTTACCCTTGAATTACTAACCTATGTTAACTAATCCTATCCCCCCTTAAACTTGGTCAAAAATTGACCATGGTTAAACAAACAACTGTTGGAGTATTCAGCTATATCCAAACAATTCCTAAAAATTGAACTAATCAATCAATCTAATCAAAACTGGAATTTAATTCTAATTAACACTATGTCCTAAGACTAAAATAATAGCAAAAAAATAAAACTGAAACTATACTATGAAGAATAGCAAAATAAACAAAATAAAATAAAAATGTAAAGCAGTAGCTAACATGGAATCCTACGATTGAAATCAAATGAAATAATCAAACCAAATAACAAAAACAAAATTAAAGCTACATGATTGTAATCAGAACAAATCAGACCCCAGATCAAAAACCCTAACTCAAACATAGAAAAAAAAAGAAATTTTGAGTAAAAAGAAGAATGAAGAAACGAACAGAAAAAAAAGGCATAAAAAATGCAATACCTCAAATTTTGACTTGGACTTGAACACTGGCAGGTTTTTTTTGGAATTATTTGGACTATAATCGTCCTTAATCATATATTTTCATGAGAAAACACATAATTAAGGGCTATTATAGCCCGGAACTCATTAATCCTCCGATTTGCAAAATTAGGGTTCTGGATTAATTTTTTGATCTGAAATTCGAACCTCTTGGGGAAGATTCGAAGGCTATGGGTTGTGGATTTGGGATGAGAAGGTCATGGTATTCATGGGGTGTGAATTTGGGGTCGTTTGGAGGCGGCGCCTCCGTACACGGTGGAGGCGGCGCTAGGGTTTTGGATTATTCGACGAGTTAGGGTGGAATTTGAAAGAGACTAAGGCTGGATTGTGATGAGAAGGATGAGAGAAAGCAGTGGTGTATTTTTGGGAGTATTTGGAGACTTGACGCCGACGGAGGACGGTGAGGGATGGTGGTGGATGGCGGTGTATATTAGGGTGTTAGAGACGACGGTTTTGGGGGGGTGTAGGGGCTATCCAACACTTTTATATCCCAACACCTAGTTAGTTCCGGACCGTTGGATTGATGAGTTCCAATGGTCTTGATTAAAAGAGGGAAAACGGTGTCGTTTGGTCATAATAAAACTGGACCGGGTTGGGGGGTTTGGAATTGGGCACTTGGGTTAGATGGACAGATATCCGGGATTATTTGGGCTGGTGAATTAGTGGCCTAGTTATTTATAGCCCTCTTTCAAATAATAAAAGAAAAATCCTAATTTTAATAATTCTATAGGAATGATATAAGCGAGGCAAAAATCACTCGCTCACGTCCATTCCAAAAAAAATGATCCTTTAAATTTGAAAATAATTTAGCTTAAACTTTCAATACTTCCCTTAATGAAAAACTTTTATAATCACAAAAATATTCTGGACCCTTTCTGTTGTGACCAAAAACACTCACGCAAATGCACGTGATCGTCAAGTAATAAAGTAGTGAGTAGAGTATCGTTCCCATGAAGACTTGTCATTAACTGTTGACTAATTCAGACTCAATTAACTTGTCTATCCAAGAAGTGTTTCACAAAATAGAGATGTAACTGATTTACTACCTAAACTATCAAGCAATAATTTAACTAAAGCAATTAACGAAACACTAGCAATTTCGAGTAACAAACAGTAGGAGAGGATATTCCATGGTCATGGGCTAGCTAACAATCATGTTGTGTTCTTGGCTTAAAACGACTAATTGATTTATCTGGATTTTTGATTGACAGGGTTGATATTACTCATAAGAATCTGTCGAGTTCTTACTCGCCTATTCGAGCTAACTAAATGCCTATATGTCTATGGAATTATGATTAACAAGAATGCATTTATAATTTCTGTATTTCAACCAAGCAAGACAATTGGGTATATGTCTATCCCAATTGCGAATTCATTCCCCGATGCCAGGTTCAAGAACTTTCTCTATTTAATTCTATTTCAATCTAAATTTTCCACTTTCGAGTTCAACCAAAGATTCATAGATAGTATTTCACTGTTTGCTACTCAGCAAAATAATTAAAATCAGAATTGAATAAATAACCCAATAAGATAAACCAACTTTGTCGAATTAAACGTCAAACAACACATACATGTTTAACCCATGACCCTAGAACAGTGGGTTTTAGCCACTCATACTAGTGTTCATCATAAGAGGGTTCAATTTCATCACAAATAGCAAAAATAAAGGGAAGAAAAGAAGAACTTGATGGTCAAATCTCCTTCTTGCCTCTTGCCTCTCTATACCTTGCACTAGACTATGAAAAACTTGATAAATAATCTTTGGGCGAGCTTGACTTTATATAGGTTAAGTGGGGTTTCCTCCAGATTTCTAATTATACCCCTGAACAAAGCTTCCCGAAATTTGGACTAGCGCGGTTGCGCACCTGGGCGCGCATCTGACCGCGCTAGTTGGACAATGTTCTGTGTTGGGCGCGCTAGTATTAGCGGACGCGCATCTGGGCGCGCTAGCCCAGGTCCTTAATTCCTTTATTTTTTTCTCGTCTTCGTGCGTGCTCAGCTCCGAGGGGTCATTCTTGCTCCACAACTAGTTCTAATCACCTCCTTAAGGCATCACATAGGCTCCTCGTCCAGCAATATGTACAATTCACAATTAGAGCCCATTTTAATCAATTAACCACATTATGACATTGGAACATAATCCAACGGGAGCATAAACAATTGCTAAATTACCTAAATTCAGCCTTTTATCAACACCCCATACTTAATTCATTTCTAGTCCTCGAGCAATCACACTATACTTTCTAGAGGTTCCTTCACTCAACCATTTCCCTTAACGCATTATACCCAGAATAATTTACATACATTACGCCTAGCAGTGAACATTCCTGGCCTTACAAGTCGACTGTCATGCATTATTCATACTTCATCAAAGTACTCTACACAGAAGTCAAGACTTGCCTTTCCTTCACAAATTACATGCCCTCACAATCATAGTAGAGAGAGTAAAATCAATACATACATTTGAGTCTCATGCTTACATATATCAAAGCAAATCGCTCACCCTCACAAATGAAGTCACATGCATGCAATTGGTACCATAAGCTTGCCCTTAATGTAAATCTCTACTAATGTAGGCTCACTCGGTCTAAAATCAATTAGGACTTTTTTATGGTTGTAATGTGGGCTAAGGGACGGGTAGGATATATTTAGGAATAGTGACTAACCCTTCTAAGCACTTTAACACATCACATAATTAATTTTAAGCGCAAGTTCTTCAATCCACTTCACCTTCGCAAACTAATCACCCCAAAAATGCTCCCTTCTTCTTTAAGCACTACATTAATTCATACCCACTAGCTGGAATAAGACAACAATTTTTTTTTCAATTTCCACTAGTGGTGTATTAGTTTACAATTTTTTTTTCAATTTTTTTCAAAGCCACCCCTCACTTAGTTCCTTCTTACTTCTTTTAGCGTTCATCTAACAATTAAAGTGCTTTAAGAGGTAAAAGTATCAAAGATATCAATTCAGAACAAAAAGGATATAGGCTTGTAATGTGGGTGCCAAACAAAAGTCTATAGGCTCAAAAGGGTTAACTAGGGATGAATTTTATTTGTGATAAGCAATTAGGCTAAAAAAAATCAAAGAAAGCCTAAAATTATTTTTCAACCGAGCATCACCTCAAATTTCGCTTCAACTCACATACCGGGCAAGTTCTAGACACAAGTACAAAACATGGACTACACAAAAACCTCACCACACATGGAACATGACTCATTTCAGATCAGCTCATTAAGACGCTCCATTACGAGCATTCAATTCAATAACAAACATACAGATTAAGGCACTTTAGTGAGATTCAACAAATAAGACTGTGTTACACTCTAGGATCTATTGTGTTCAGGTATGTCACCGCTATGGGTTCTCTTTTGATTTTCTAGCTCGTAGCCCCTTAACCTAATCTACAAATCCAAAAAGAAAACAAAATAATAAATAAATAAAAAAACTACCTACACCCAGTTCAAGTTATACCCTTGGAAAAAAATCGTGGCCTAAAGAAAAACCAAGGGGGAGTTGCTACACTACCCAAAGAAAAAAATCTTTTTGGTATTCTAGACTAACTTCTGTCAAGAAAATTGTCTAAAGGATCCGTCATCGGGAACAGTCTACATATTTTCCTTTTTTTTTTTACTTTCTCGACTTAGTCCCTCAAGAACCCTGCCGAAAGGGATCCGTCATCAGGCCAAGCGATTTATCCACATTGAACTAATGATTCCTACTCAACACTAAAATTATCAAAGTCAAATAAAACAAAACAAAAGCAACATTCAAATGATACAACAAAGTACCCCCCACCCCACACTTACAACGAAGTACCCCCCACCCCACACTTAAAAATGAAGACATGTCCCCATTGCTTAAAATGTGAAAGAGCAGTGAGGTAAAGGAACTTCCCTGACGGCTCACTCCTGGTCGGAGACAGTGTCTAGGTTGACATTGCATGCCCGCCCCAATGCTCTCAGCCAGCCCATAAATTTCTTTTCCGACTTCACTTGTCAGTCAGCTACCACGTCAACTCGGGTTCCCAAATCAGTAATGGAGGTTCGCAAACCAGTCATCTCCTGCTCCAAAGCAGTGAAACGGGACACCCGGGCAGCTCCTGAAGATGTTGCAGTCCCAGATGGTCCTGCAGCTTCTACACTTTGCTCCTGAGCCTGGGGTGCGGCTTTCACGTTCTCCTCAGCATCCTCCTATCAGAATCATCAGAGCCACTTCTAGCCACCGCCTCTTCAACCACTTCCGGCTCCTTACTCGTTGTTTCCTTATCAGCATGGAACTTGCCCTCCTTTATTACCAACTCATCCACAGCTAGATTTTCGGGCACCTGAGCAGCCCTGCATAGTTGAGACACTAAGGAAGGGAAAAAAACCCATACCTTTTTACTTGGCTGCGGACGAATATTTCTTCATGCATCACTTTGGCCACATCAAAGTCGTGACCATTTACAAATCACCAAATCAAGGCAGCGAGGGGCTCATTGACCCTTGTAGTATTGTGAGACGGAATCAAGCAGTTGTTTATAAGGTGCAACCAGCACTTTCCTTCAAAGGTAAGTGCTGAGGAGTGGAATTTCTCCCCATAGTCCATACAGACCACTTCTTTTCCGGGCACACAAATTGTCTCAAAGAATCGTGCCCATTTTTTGTTGTTGGGGTTGCGGTCGTATTCATAGAAGTCATCATGAGCAGTTGGAGGTAGAGGCAGTTGGTAGGCCGTCTGTATTACCTCAACAGAAGCAGTCACTGCCCTTCGGCGCAATGTGACTACTCCATTAACATGCTCCGGCACATTTGCATAGAACTCCCACACAACCATTGCATTGCCCTGACCGGGCTCATTGTTGAAGGTTTGTAACCCTCGCCTCACTAACTCATTGTACATGTGCGGACAGTGGCGCTGGAGTTGACCGATGTGAATACCACTTCCCGGAATTGGCTTTTTATGAGCCTTTTCGGCAAAGCGGTCCTGAGCTTTGGCTGAAACAAATTTTGTAGCATCAAAGGGACATACATGCGCAGCCCCTCTTGACCTAGACGAACCAGCCTGGCTACTCGATGAAGTCCCTGTGGCGCGTCGTTTCCTAGATGGAGTCATGATATCTGCAAAACGGGAACACATTAGCTCAACCAACAAAAATTTGTGATGCAATGCGGTTACTCAGACTTCACACGCATAAGTGCTCACAAAATACATAATCACGTTCATTTGGGCCTTTCCACAAACACCTTGTGGGCATTAGACCTTCACAACCCTTTTTAAGCTTTTTAGAACAATAATCCACCACATACACTCACCAACAGCACAAATCAAGTGGAGTTTCACTCCACACTTATCACTCACCAACACCACAACATATTTCAATATTTTTACTACACAATGTCTAAGAACAACTACTACAACAAAGGTATTTGAATAGACAAAAATCTGAAAAATAAAAAGAGAAGAAAAAAAGGAAGAAAAAGAAACTAGGGTTCATACATGTAGTGGGAGATTGTGGTGAGTAGAGAAGGAGAATGGGGAAGCAGATAGGTGAGCTTGGGGGGGAGATCATGAGATGGGAGGGAGGATTTGAGAGTAATTTTGATGAAGGTCTTTTTTGTTTTGTGTTTGTTTGAATAGGGGGATTAGAGAGGGGTGTGGGCTTTTGTGCAAGTGGGGAATAAGAGGGGGGGGAGTTATTAGATTAAAACCTAAACAAAATAAAAGAAGAAAAAAAAAATTTAAACTACACAAAAAAACGTGCGACTTTTTTACGGGACTAGCGTGCTCAGATGCGCGGGCGCGCTAGTTTTAGCGCGGCCAAAATAGAACATGGAGAAACTAGCGCACCCAGATGCATGCTCACATGCGCGACCATGCTAGTAGAGCATTCAGAAGCGCGCCCAGGTGCGCGACCCAGGCAGAATTTGTGCAAATTAGCGCGCCCAGATACGCGTCTAGTAGCATGCGCGCACCTGGGCAAATTGTTTTCTTCGACTTTTCACCTGTTCTTGCCCCGTTCGATGGCCTTAGCACTTGCCCATTGTCACCTGCATTGGTTAGAACTACCTAAAACACAAAATTAACAACTACTACTATCGTTGGGTTGCCTCTTAACTAGCGCCTTATTTAACGTCGTGGCACGACAGTTACACAATACAATGGCTTGCCTCCCATCCAGCGCCTGATTTAACGTTGCGACACGACTCAACACATTCTCAAGCATCCGTCAAGTCCACCGACGTCTTGTGACGTGCAATGTCACTACCCCAGTAATGTTTTATCATCTGACCATTAACCAAGAAAGTACCAGTTGAACTCATATCCCGCAACTCCACAGCGCCATAAGGCTTCACACTTACCACAACAAAAGGGCCTGACCAATGAGATTTAAGATTTTCGGGAAAAAGTTTCAACCTCGAATTGAATAAAAGAACTTCTTGCCCTGGCTCAAACTCTCGATGGTGGATATGCTTGTCATGCCACCTTTTTGTCTTTTCCTTACACAATTTGGCATTTTCATATGCGTGCAACCAAAATTCATCAAGCTCGTTGAGTTGCAGAAACCTCTTCTCACCAGCTAAGTCCCTATCCATATTTAGCCTTTTAATTGCCCAATAGGCCTTGTGTTCAAGCTTGACTGGCAAGTGACATGCTTTCCCATAAACCAATTTATACGGAGAGGCACCTATGGGAGTTTTGTATACAGTTCGATATTCCCACAATGCGTCGTCTAGCTTCTCGGGCCAGTCCTTCCTATTTCTGCTCACTGTTTTCACAAGAATCTGCTTCACCTCTCTATTTGACACTTCCACTTGACCACTCATCTGGGGATGATAGGCAGTGGAAACCTTGTGCTTGACTTTGAACTTTGCAAGAACATTATTCAGCAATTTGTTATAGAAGTGCGTCCCTCCATCACTCATCAACACTCCTGGAGTTCTAAAGCATGTAAAGATGTGCTTTTTGACAAAGCTTACCACAACCTTTGCATCAGTAGTGGGAATAGCAATGGCCTCCACCCACTTGGAAACATAGTCGATTGTCACCAAGATGTACCTATGACCATTAGGGTGTGGAAACGGTCCCATGAAATCAATCCCCCACACATCAAAAAGCTCCACTACCAGAATGTTTTGCAGTGGCATCTCGTGCCTCTTTGTGATCGTTCCAGTTCTTTGGCACATGTCACACATTTTAACAAAGGCATGTGCATCCTTAAACAATTTTGGCCAATAGAAACCTGACTGTAGAACTTTCTATGCGGTCCTATCACCACCATGGTGACCTCCGTATGGTGAAGCGTGACAGTCATGAAGTATGGCATTCATCTCCTCCTCAGGAACACATCTCTACACCAACTGATCTGCACAAAGCCTGTATAAGAATGGCTCATCCCACATGTAGAGCCTCACATCATGCAGGAACCTTCTTATGCTATCGGGTGTCAATTCTGGTGGTGTCACCCCACTTGCAATAAAATTCACATAATCTGCATACCACGGGGCTCTGCTTGAGGCAATCGCCAATAACTGCTCATCAGGGAATGTTTCTTTGATTGTACCCCCTTCAGCTACATGGTTCCAATTTTCAAATCTGGACAAGTGATCGGCCACTTGATTCTATATTCCTTTGCGATCTCGGATTTCTAAGTCAAACTCTTTCAAGAGGAGGACCTACCAAATCAGTCTCGGCTTGGCGTCTTTCTTCTCAAATAGGTACCTGATAGCTGAATGATCTGTGTAGACGATGACTTTGGTCCCCACTAGATATGATCTAAACTTGTCAAATGCCCACACCACTGCAAGAAACTCTTTTTCAGTAACTGTGTAATTCATCTGGGATGGATTTAGAGTCTTGCTCGCATAGTAGATGGAGTGAAAGATTTATTTCTCCTTTGCCCCAATACAGCTCCAATAGCTACGTCACTCGCATCACACATCAACTCAAAGGGTTGCTCCCAATCCGAGGCAATGATAATTGGTGCAGTCACCAGCTTTTCCTTCAGCTCCTCAAATGCTTTCAGACAGGCATCGTCGAACTTGAAGGGGAAATCTTTCTCGAGCAACCTGTACAGGGGAGAGGAAATTTTCGAAAAATCTTTAAAGAAACGAAGATGAAAACCTGCATGGCCCAAGAAACTACGAATGCCTTTGACAGACGTCAGTGGGGGAAATTTTTCAATCGCTTCCACCTTTGCCTTGTACACTGCAAACCATTTTTAGACACCTGGTTCCCCAAAACTATACCTTCACGGACCATGAAATGTCACTTTTCCCAGTTTAGTGCTAAGTTAGTTTCTTCACACCTTCAATCACTTTATCAAGATTCATCAAGCAGTTATCAAAAGAGCATCCAAAATAGAGAAATCATCCATTAATACTTCCACAAACCTCTCGACCATGTCAGTAAAAATAGCCATCATACACCTGTCGCAGGTGCATTACAAAGACCAAAGGGCATTCTCTTACACGCATACGTGCCATAGGGGCACATAAATGTGGTCTTCTCTTGGTCCTCTGGGCTATAGAAATCAATGTCAGACTATTAGGTCTATATTACAAGAAGTAGCACAAAACAACAGATAATAGCAGACAAATAAGATAATGCAAACACATCAAACAGTACTGGTACCGAGGCGGCGTGCAGCCCGCTCCATTGATCATCGACGGCACTCACTGGGGGTGTGTAGACTCCGAGAGTGGCCCCTTACGGCCCAAGCGCAATATCAAGCCATCTCGTGGCAACAAATCTAGGCCCTCGACCTCGTATCAGTATCAGTATAACACTGCTGTGGCATTCAAACCGATCCAAAACTATCCTCACAATACAGGCCCTCGGTCTTACTCAGACAATAAAATCACATAAGCCGCTCGGGAAACAATAAATCATGATGCTCAGCCCAAAAATATATTTAGAAATATCATTTCGAGTGTTTAAGGCATAATAAAGTTGGTTGAGTTTTAAAACAGTGGAAAATACATGACTGAGTTCAAATATATAATTAAAACAGTGAGGAATTATTGATAACAATCCCCGAAGGGGTTCAAATAGCTTGCACGAAGCCCAAATATGGCAATCAGCCCAAATTATGATGATAGCAAGTAATTTCAGTCAAATACGCAGTAAATTCATCAATCGGGACGAACCAAGTCACAATCCCCAACGGTGCTCTACCCCACGCTCGATATCCGGCGTGCAAGTCACCTCAATATAGCACTACGATGTGCAAATCCAGGGTTTCAATCCCTCAGGATATCATTTACAATTATTACTCACCTCAATCCGGCAAAATCTCTTGCACGCAATGCCTTTGCCCCTCAAATCGGACTCCATGCGCATCGAATCTATCCACAATCAGAGCGAATACATTGCAATATGCAAAGGGAACAAAGCCCAAGCAAAAACAAATAATAACGGGCACAAATATCGAAATTACCAAAACCCGAGCCCCGGGCCCACATCTCAAAACTCAGAAATTTTTACATCAATACGTTCCTTATCTCCTCACGAGTTCATACATACCAAGAACTCTCAAATCTGATCTCACATTGCCCGTCAAATCCCTAAATCAAATTTCAAAATCTCAAGCCCTAGTTCTTCAATTTTAGGCTTATTTTACATGAATTTCTAGGTGGTTTTCACAATAAAAACGAGTATTGAGATCAAAAATATTATCTCCAATCGATTCCCCTTGAATCCCTCTTTAATCTCCACCAAGAAGCTCTCAAAAAGATCGACCATGGAGGAAAAATGACCCAAAATCGCGGAAATGAGCTTTTAAAACATTCTGCCCAGCTATATATTTTCCTTCTATGCGATCGCAGCCCAAGGCTTGCGATCGTAATGCACAAAATTCCCATCTCCAAATTTAACACTGTGTGATTGCAAATACACCAATGCGATCGCAATGCACAAACTCCATGGCCTATGCGATCGCACACCAACACCTGCGATCGCATACAATAAATTTCTCCTCAAAATCCCGAATCAACTTACACTGTGCGATCGCATGCCACCCTATGCTATCACATTGAAAAACCAACAATCCCCCTCAAAATACTCCTATGCGATCATAATGCCTCTCCTGCGATTGCATAGAGCAAAACCCTACAGCACTGACCTGAAATTTTCTGCAACATCCTAAGTCCCAAAAACCTCATGTTAGCTATCCGAAATCACCCCGAGGCCCCATGGGACCTCAACCAAAAGCATCAACGCATCCTAAAATATCATTCAAACTTGATCCAATCATCAAAACACCTCAAACAATATCAAATTACTCAAAAGTCATCGAATTCAAGCCTAAGTTTCTCAAAAACTTCCGAAATACACTTTCGATCAAAAACCCGACCAAACGACGTCCGAATGACCTGAAATTTTGCACACACATCACAAATGACATAACGAAGCTACAGCAACTCTTGAAATTCCATTCTGATCCTTGGATCAAGATTTCACCTATCAACCGGAAATCGCCAAAATACTAACTTCGCCAATTCAAGCCTAATTCTACACCGAACCTCCAAACCCATTTCTGATCACGCTCCTAAGTCATAAATCACCCAACGAATCTAACCAAATCATAAAAACTCCAATCCGAGCTCATAAACAAATAAGTCAACTCTTGGTCAAACATTTCAAATTCAAAGCTTTCAACTGAGACTCTTCTTCCAAATTCGTTCCTATTTTTACATCAGTCACAATACATTACATGGGGCAAGTCATGCCCGAAAACTGGCGATCAAAGTGCAAACCTCAAAACGACTGGTTAGGTCATTACAGAAGAGGTAGAAAAATTGCTCGTCAACGATTCCATTCGAGAGTCAATATACCCCCAATGGGTAGCTAACGTGGTCATTGTGAAAAAGAAAAATGGGAAATGGCGCATGTGCTTAGACTTCACGGACCTAAACAAAGCCTGCCCAAAAGACTCCTTCTCGTTGCCTCACATCGATCAACTCGTCGACGTAACAGAAGGACACGATTTATTAAGCTTCTTGGACGCCTAATCAGGCTACAACCAAATCCTCATAGAGGAGGATAGCCAAAAGAAAACCACCTTAATCACCCACCAAGGGACGTACGGCTATAGAGTCATGTCGTTCGGGTTGAAAAATGCAGGGGCGACCTATTGAAGGCTGGTCACCAAGATGTTCAAAGAGCAACTCGGCAAAATTATGGAAGTCTATATAGATGACATATTAGTCAAATCAAAAAGAAAAGAGGACCACATCGACCACCTAAGGGAAGCCTTCGACATACTCAGACGATACGGCATGAATCTTAACCCAGAAAAGTGCACTTTCGGCGTGACCTCGGGAAAGTTACTCCATTTTTTGGTGTCTCAGAGAGGCATCGAGATCAATCCCAACCAAATAAAGGCTAAGAGAACTAAAGGCATACTTGTCCTCACCCCCATTACTCGCCAAGGCAGAACCAGGTGAACGTCTCTTAATCTATCTGGTTGTATCCGACATCGCAGTAAGCGCAGTCCTGGACTGTGAAAACAAAGGTACGCAATCTCCAATCTATTAAATTAGCAAAACCTTGGTCGATGCCAAAATGAGGTACCCCAACCTTAAAAAACTGGCCCTGGCATTAGTTGTAGCATCACGAAAGTTGAGACCTTATTTCCAATGCCACCCCATCTCGATGGTCACGGCCTTCCCCCTAAGAAGTATCTTACATAAACTTGTGTTGTTAGGTAGATTGGCCAAATGGGCCATCGAATTAAGCTAGCATGATATAACATATCAACCGCGAACAACGATAAAGTCACTAGTACTTGCCGACTTTGTTGCCGACTTTAGTGCCAAAATATCGCCTTAGGCCGATCAGGAAACCACCCGTACCTCTCCCACGTTAGCCGACCTATGGGTCCTATACACTGATGGTTCCTCCAACGCGGTTGGATCTGGACTGGGACTCGTGAGTTCCCAACGATGAAGTCATTCACCAGTCCGTACGGTGTCCCGACATGACTAATAATGAGGTTGAGTATGAGGCCGTAATTGCAGGACTAAAACTAGCTCTCAAGTATGGAGCACGGCGATTCATCCTCCGATGCGACCCATAACTCGTCGTGAACTAAGTCACAGGGACTTTTCAAATAAAATAACAAAGGCTACAAAAATATCAGGCAGAAATTCATAAGCTACTGCCCGAGCTCGACGAGTGCCAACTCGACCAGATACCTCGAGCACAAATTATCGAAGCAGAGGGCTTTGCCATGTTAGTAGCGGCCACCAAGAACATAAGTAGAAAATAAAATGTGTTCACCCTCCTCCGTTCGTCGATAGACCAAATTGAGGTACGCACTATAAACTTGACTTGGGACTAGCACAACCATATTATGTCATATTTACAGGACGGAGTGCTCCCACCTGACAAAATAAGAAGCCAAGAAGCTTCGAATGCAGGCATCCCGATACAGCATCATCAACCATGTGCTATACAAAAGAACGTTCGGCGGTCTCTTGGCAAAGTGCCTAAGACCAAACCAAACTAGGCGCGTTCTTGAAGAAGTACACGAAGTCCACTGTGGATCACATATCGGTAATTGATCCCTCGTTAAATGCCTCATACGGGCAGGCTATTACTGGCCCGCCATGAAAAAGGAAGCCGCCAACTTCATTAGAAAGTGTGAACAATGCCAAAAATATGCTCCAATGATCTACTAGGTAGGCGATCACCTACACTCAGTCACATTACCTTGGCCATTCATCAAATGGGGGATGGACATCGTCGGACCCCTTCCAGCGGCACGAGGTAATATAAGATTTCTTTTGGTTTTAACTGACTATTTTTCCAAGTAGGTAGAAGCAGGTGCATTCGCCCAAATATGCGAAAAGGAAGTTATCCCAATCATATTGAGGAACATCATATGCCGCTTCGGCATCCTCAAAGAAATCAGTTGTGACAACGGACTCCAATTCACCGAAAAAAAGATCGCTGAATTCTTTGAGAAATGGCACATCAAGTGAATACTCTCCACACCATATCATTCCACAAGCAATGGTCAGACAGAGTCCTCCAACGAAACAATATTAAACATCATGAAGAAGAAGCTTGAGGAAGCCAAGGGACTCTGGTCGGAAATGCTACCGGAAGTGCTATGGGCATACCGCACCACGCCAAAAATAAGTGATACCAGTCAAAGTCAGGAAGCCAAGTTTGAGATACTCCAACAAGAGCGGACCAAGTAACGATGAAAGTAGAAAGCAAGATATCGACAAAACAGATGAATGAAGAGGCATGGCCTACGTAAGAATGATAGCTTGAAACAGTAAGGAGAACGGTACTACAACAAAAAGCCAAAGTAAGACCACTCAAGGTATGGGATTATGTACTCAAAGCAAAAACACAAACGAGCAAAGACCCATGAAAAGGCAAACTGGAAACCAATTGGGACGGACTATACAAAATCATGGCAATATCAAACAAAGGGTCATTCCAACTAGAAACAATGGAGGGAAAACTACTACCAAACATTTGGAACGTCACCCACCTCAAATACTTCAACTTCTGAAGATGGACGTCCTCTAAGTCGTACTCTTTTTCCCTCACCCAAGTTTTATCCCAATTGGGTTTTTCGAGGAGGTTTTTAATGAGGCGGCGAAAAGAGCGTCTCAGAGTTTAAGTATTTAGTTTATCGCCCCGCCTATCGAATAATTCTCTAGGCCGAGCAATGAAGGGACTAGATAGACTGGGACTCCTCGAATGTATGTACGTGCCGAAAAGAAATGTAAAATTCTCCAATGAATAAACAAAGCAGTAATTCTTACACCTCCACCAAATTTTCACATCACGCCAATGCAAAGGCAATATACATTCGACCTCATTTGAATCGTTCTACGTTCGACCTCGCTCGAATTAACTTACATTCGAACTCGTTCGAATCATTCTACATTTGACCTCGTTTGAATTAACTTACATTCGACCTCATTCGAAGCAATATACATTCGACCTCGTTCGAATCGTTCTACATTTGACCTCGCTCGAATTAACTTACATTCAACCTCGTTCGAATCAATATACATTCGACCTCGTTCGAATCGTTCTACATTCGACCTCGTTCAAATCGTTCTACATTAGACCTCGTTCAAATTAACTTATATTCGACCTCGTTTGAATCAATATACATTCGACCTCATTCGAATCGCTCTATAGTCGACCTTGCTCGAATTTACTTACATTCGAACTCATTCGAATCAATATATATTCGACCTCGTTCGAATCGAACCGAAAGTCAGGGACTTTCTCGAAAAGAACTCACAAAAAAAAGAAGAGAAAGAAGAGCTAGAAATATACAACAAAAGACAACTGTTTCATTTCAATCAGTCCATTCTAATATATTTTTACAAAGGGCTGGAAAGATGCCCCCAAAAAAACAGCAAAACACAAAAAGCAAAAACCAAGTACAAAGACTTCAAAACACATTATCCCCCAATCACCAACATCATCGACATTCTCATTATCATACCAAGGGTCGGAGGAAAGCATATCTAAGGCGTCTTCATCATCGTCTCCTCCAGCGTATCGGGATCATAACCACAAGCGTCACGAGCTACACGCGCCTTGAGGCGAACATCCTCAAATTCCGCCTCAGAAATCTTCCCAGCCATCTTTAGAGACTTGTATATGTCAAGTTGGTCCTCAGCATGAATCCATATTTCATACAACTCTCGCGACACATCGGGAGCGGCAGAAGTATGAGAAGTGGGCGGCTAGGCTAGCACCTGCACTTTCTCAACCTTTAGGGCAAAAACCTGATCATTCAACTGAGACAGCTCAGCCTCCAAACCCCCAATCCTCTCCTCAAATCTCACCTTCTTAAGCACCAAAGTTTCCGCCGCAGTAGCTAATCGCAGCAAACTCAACCTTACACTATGGTAGGAGGAGTGGGCGCTCCAAAAAGTGATCGCAGCAAACTCAACCTTACACTATGGTAGGAGGAGTGGGCGCTAATACTTTTACCAAATAGTGGTATCGGGGTCAATTTCCACAGGGAGCTAGGAAGGGAGTTGTGTATTTGTTTAGACTAGGAATGCGTATTTGCTTCTAATTGAACTTCAAACATTTTTTGGGTTTTTGTTGTTAAGTAACTACTATTGTTATCTACAAGCTAAAGCTAACTTATGCTAACAGATATGCTCTAAAGTGTGATTAATATAGAGAAAAGCACTAGGGTTATGGCAATACATAGGTGGATAACTAATGGGTAAAAGCTACCAATAATAGATTGACATATTTGGGATCAATATTATAACCGTTGCACAATTGTACCCACTCTCATACCTCTCGGTAGATAGAGCAATTTTGCCCAATTGACTCTCTCGAGACCAACTTTGTAGGCCAATTAGACCAAGTAACTAGGGTTCAAGTTGGGTGATTACTATCTCGAGGTTTAACCCGTTAATTGGGACTACCATTTCTCATGTGTCCATCCCAATTCCTTGTTGGGTCAATTTTGGGGTCATAGACTCTCTTTCTCAAGAAGGGTCAAGACCCACTAAGCTAGAATCAATGTTTGCAACCACCAATCTTTAATTAAACCATAAAATTAACCCAAATAACAAATACCCAATATCAATCTATCATTAATAAGCAACACCCATCAATTACCCACACTAGGGTTGAGCCACAACCCTAGCTAATGGGTTTAGCTAGACATAATAAGAGAAGAAACTTAAGAAATAGAAGATGAAATAACCATATTAATTAATTGCTAAGAAGAAACTACAAGAATCTATTGAGAAATTAATGCTAAAGTGCCAAAATAGGCTAAAACTTCGGTCCTCACGAGCGCAGCTCAATATCTGATACATGACTTAACCTAAAAATGGTAAAATATTCTATTTATACTAGGCTAGAAAAACTGTATAAAAATACCCCTGCGGGGTCGGCGCGGACTGCGTATAAATGTGGCGCGGCCGCGCAGGCTCTTGGACTGCAATACTCTCTCTTCTAAAGTTGGGGATGCGGACCGCACAAAAAGGTAGCGCGGACCGCGCATAAATGGAGCGCGGCCGTGTGGAAGGAATATGGCAATTTGACACCTCTCTGAATCTCACCCACGTGGACCGCACTATGTTGGAGCGCGACCGCGTGGGTTCTTGCCTTGCATTTATGGTTTCTGAATCTCCTCAGGCACGGACCGCGTAAAGAAGAGCGCGGACCGCGCAGGATGCCCCTGAAATGTGTAGTCTCTGAATCTCCTAGCGCGGCTGCATGACAAATCAGTGCGGTCCGTGCTAGGTCTTCTTGTCCCCACTTCATTTATTCTTTGGCACTTGGCAGGTTTCACTCCGTTTTGAGCCGATTTTCTTGACCTATGTCATCTCGTCGCTCAAACCTGCAATCAAGCGCAACTTGTAAGCATTTAGAGATTATTTTATGGCAACTATCACACAAAACATAGGCAAGTAAAGGCACAAAACATGTTAAAATCACAGTTATCAACTCCCCCAAACTTAAACCTTTGCTTGTCCTCAAGCAAATAAAATAAGACCCACCCCTCAAAGGGAAACATCCAAGTAATTCCAGCTTATCCTGAAGTAACCTCATCACGCATCAATTGCGACTAACAATTGCCCTCAATACGAATGCATCATTAACACATTTTAAGCTTTTAAGAGCTATGGATCAAATGTGACACAAGAGCATCAAGGGTTGACTCATTTCATCAAGGAGCTTTTCTCAAATACCTTGGTCATTGTGGAACCCAAACTCACACATCCTTAACTCTCCCTAAGCGAACCTCACCTTTTAGAGTAATGACATACAAACCGAGGTTGATGAATTTTTCACTCATTTCTCTCACAAAGAAGGTCATAAGCCCGGCTCTAGGTACCATATGCTTGCCCCTTGTGTAAGTATCCGCTAAAGTAGGTTCCGTTCAACTCAAGATCATATAGGGCTTTTGTGGAGTCATTGTAAAGGCTTTTGGGTAAAGGTAGGATATGTCTTGTTCAAGTGGGTTCAATCTTCCCTCAAGCACTTCTTTTGATTAATTTTGGCACATTTTCTTGACTCATTTGAGTATTCATTTCTTTTTCGAGGGGTTAGAGAGACACACTGTCGCTCTTTTTATGCAATTCAACACATTTCTACTTTTTCACAACCTTATTCACTTTTGTTTTCTTTGAATCCCCTTTTTGACCTTATTCAATTTGGTCTTTTTCTTTGTCTTGTCTTTTCTTCCTTTTTCATTGCCTTCCTTTTCTTTTGCTTTTGCACCTTTTACCACATTGTTTCCTTTCTTGTCTCCCTCCCCCAAACTTAGACATTTGCCATCTACTCAAGGGAAGATTTGGGTGCCAAGAGAGGGTGTCATTAAGAATGGGTATAGGCTTGTAGCTTTTGTTCTTGAAAGAAGAAGATTTAAGGCTCAAAAGGGGATAGCTAGGGATCATTTCATTGGTAAGTCATGGAATTGTTCAATCTTAGCATTTCGGATCAAGGAGGGCCTACACTCACTTCTCAAGCCAAATTTCACCTAGTATTTTGCCTCAACAAACACTCGGGGCAAGGTCTAGACCATTGCTCGGGACTTAGACTCATGAGTCAAATTCTCACCACACACACTCAAGGATTGCCAAAGACGTCGAGTCGAGGGCCCACAATAACCTTAGTTACGATTCAAGCGCATAATGGCCCCACACGACCATATGACGATTGTTTGGTCAACACAACAGTCTCAAGGCCACCATTTTTCACCATCCTCAACACAACATTATGTCTTTAACCATGGGATCAAAGGCAAATGTGTTAGGCCCAAGTGAAGCTTGCCTGAGGTTCCCTTAACTATAAAATTTTGAAAATCAAAAGAAGAAAAATCAAAAACAGACTCAAACCCTTAAGAAGGTTTTCATGCCATCTATCATTGGTAAGAGCCACCCAATTCGCACAACACTCTACCCTTGGAAAGAACCGTGGCATTAAGAAAACCAAGGGCTTATTGAAAACATCAAATCCAAAACAAAAGGCTACGAGCCTCACTACTAAGCTAAAAATGAAAATTTTTAACGAAAATAGAAAAACCAAATGAATATGTATAATGGGGAGTAGAATATACAACGGGGATGAATATATACATAAGGGTCTAGAAGTAACAAAAGTCAGAAGTTATATACAAGCCGACTATCAAATCGAAAACATAAACTAGAAATCAAGTAAATATATACATTCATCTAATTATATCAGAAATCCAAAACAGTAGGGCGCACCCCCACGAATAAAAGTTGGCATTGTCCCCAATGCCAACTATCAAAATAAGCACAAAATCAAAAAGGAAGGATATAGAATGGCTCCGCAAGCCTGATCCGTCTGCATGGGCTGATCAATGGTCCCCGGATCCTCTGTAGTGGCTGGGACCTCAGACTGGTCTCCTGCCTGCTGCTGCTCTGGTACTGGGATGGGGGCCGGGTCATGGACCGGCTGAACCTTTGCTGGAGCACTGGATGTACCCTTCTGAACCGGTGCCACCTCTATCACAACACCTGCGATGCTAGGAAGCTTTCTCTTCTTCCTTGGGTGTCTAGGATCCTCCTCCTGCTGTGGTTGAGCTACTACTGGATCAAGAGTTGGATCCCCCAATAGCAAGTCTAATGGCATCTGGTCTACCAAGAGCTTGTCCACATCTTCCCGCAGCTTCCTTACCGACTCCCGATAGGCCCTCGACTTTCTCATCTTCTTATGTTCCTTGGCAAGGTCCTTCAAAGCCTTGCCATGCGAAGCAACCGCTGTAGTCAAGTCGGCTTGAGTCTCCAAAATCTTCTCCTGGTTGGATAGAAACTTCTTCAAAGTCTCCTCAATGGAAGAAGGAATCTGGGATGTGGCTGGAGCTGACTGTACCTCAACAGTAGTAGCCAGGGTCAACAACTTGGATGTCGCAGCTGACATCCAGTTGTTCAAACTGGCCAAGGACTGACTGAGCCGGTGGGTAGTGAACTGGTGAGTCTTTGAAGATGGGACTGCCGGGTCAGTTAAAGTAGAAGGACCAGCTACCGAAGAAAGACCCGGGGGCAATGTCTCACCGGCAGTACTAGCAGGGATGGAGGAGGGCTCAGTAGAAAGCTCAATCACAGCTGGCTCCTCACACTAGCCAGGTAAGGTAGAGGTGGGTGGCTGATACTTTTTGGACTTTGGGTTGTCAGAACCCAACTGGATGTACCACGAATAGGGGGCCACCGGCTTTGCCTTAACATCAAACCGCTTTTTCTTCACCTCCAAGTCTCTAAAATATAGGGACAGAGTGTTTGGGAAGGGGTAGTTGGTGTTGATCTCCTGTCCGAACGCAGAAATCACCCTAGAGATTAAGTTGCCCATATTGAGAGGAAGCCCGGCCATGATAGATGCCATAAGTACAGCCCGGGGCAAAGGAACTGAGTGATCATGTGTGGAGGGGTCAAGTCTGCTACAAATGAATGTCAACCAACCTTTTGCCTCAAAACTGAAAGTGTTTCGCATAATCTTCTCCCCTGCCTTGAGCCATTTAGGAACAGTCCCTGGGGCTGCCAAGTACCTAGCCAACCAAGGACGCACCTCTTCACCCATTGCAATCTTTTCCAAGTATTCGGATTCATCCTCCTCTTTGAACCCCAAATAGTCAATGAATTGCCTTTCTGGGATCAACTTCCTAACGGGCCACCACTCTATGAATTTATGGAAGGCAATCTCACTTACAAATCTGTCTTTCCAAGCTTCCGGTTTTATTGTTCTATCAACACCACCAACTTGGGGCTCACCCCCCTCACCATATCCTCCGCTCTCCCCAGATAATGAAGCTTTGGGGGAGGTGGAGTATTGTTCTGCACTTTTAGCTACAGACTCATCAGACAAGTCCGAAACTATATTTACCGGTCTTTTAGAGGTGGGTGAAGGTGAGGGGGAGTCATGCAATTGGAGCGGGAGAGACATGTGAGTGGGAGCAGATTCTAAAGTGATGCTCCTTGATGGTGCATACTCACTCCCTGAATAGTGGGAGGCAGCTCTATCAGCTTCCCGTATTATCTTACGGGTCTTTTTTATATCTCCCGAGCCTGGGGAGTGAGTTTGACAATCCGCTTTCCTTTTCCCCCTCGGGAGGAACCACCCCCTCCCGGGTTTTTGTTATTCTTTTTCGTCTCGTTTCTTAACCATGATCTGCAAAGAAAAGTCTAACATTGTTAGTTAAAGCATATGCAGTGAATTGGATGATACAGTTGAATGTATGGTTTAGAAACAAGGCTGCAGGATAAAAGGGGCGTGGACCGTGCAAAAGTGTCACATGGTCGCGCTGGGGTAGCGCGGACCGCGTACAACTGGAGCGCGGACTGCGCTTGACAGGTCTTCAAAACATCCCTCTCTGAATCTCCCAACGCGGTCCGCATTGATTTGGATCGCGGTCGCGTTGGGTCAGCGCGGACCGCACAAAAATGTGATGCGGACCACACTGAAAACACATAGTAATCACAGGAAAAGCTACGCGGACAGCGCAGAAATGACGCGTGGCCGCGCAGGGCTTGAAACATAACTGATTTAGGGATTTTGCTATTAAGTCCAATTTTTGATCAAATTACGGGTCCTAAGTGTCCCTACTCAATTAATCACTTTTGAATTTATGCCCAATGTTCAAAGCCAATACAAAAATCTAACCTACTCATGAACCCTAAGAGAATGGGGAGAAAATAAGAAGTTATACTAGTAGGAAACAAATTAAATCATTAAAAATCAACACCAATGAATGAAATATGCAAGAAATGTTACCAGGAAACGTGAAGAATCAAGTTATGAAGTGCAAAGGAGTCAGATGAACAGTTAAATGAGAGCTTAGGAAGTCAGGGAGCCAAAAGGGTACAATGAGACCTTAGGTATCTATTTATAGAAAACAATGGGGCCCAGTACTCACCTACCAGCGCGGCCGCACAGAAATGGCCACGGACCGTGCTGGTTTTCAATCCTGCATAGTGAACTAACTTGCCCACGCGGACCGCACTATTTTGTTGCGTGCCACATGGGAAAATTCATATAGCTTGCAAAGTTGGGCCTTCTCAGTGCGAACCGCACAAAAATGTTGCGCAGCCGCGCTGAAAACTTCATAGCCTTGTTACCCAGTTCACCAGCCTACGCGGTCCGCACTGTTTTGGTGTGCAGCCGCGCAGGCAAACTTCAGAGACTTGGTAGTCATTTTGATTTTGTCCTGCACAGGTTCAACATTTTTCCTGCAACATCTCACAAACCATGAGCTCAAAAATCCTAATCTACAAAGAAAATCAAAGAAAAAGAAAAAGAAATGGGTTGCCTCCCAAGAAGCGCCTGATTTAACGTCGCGGCACGACGATTGTTACCATCATATCACTTCAAATAAATAAGTGCCACCACATGGCTGTCATCAATCTTTCCCAAATAGTGCTTGACACGATGCCCATTTACCCTGAACACTTCACCATTCTTGTTTTTAAGATCAAGAGCACCAGAGGGAGTTACAAAGACCACTTCAAAAGGACCAATCCATTTAGATTTGAGCTTCCCCAGAAATAACCTTAACCGGGAATTGAAAAGAAGAACCATGTCGCCCACTTTGAATTCTTTACCCCGAGCATACTTATCGTGGAGGTACTTCATCTTGTCCTTATACAAGGACAAGCTGGAGTAAGCATGAAATCTAAACTCATCAAGTTCATTTAATTGTTCCACTCGGAGATTGGCCGCAACATCCCATTCCAAGTTCAATTTTTTCAATGCCCACATAGCCTTGTGTTCTAGTTCCACCGGGAGATGACAAGCCTTACCAAACACCAACCGATATGGAGACATACCAATCGGAGTCTTGTAAGTCATCCGATAAGCCCAAAGAGCGTCATCCAACTTCTTTGACCAATCGGTCCTATTAGCATTCACTGTTTTGGATAGAATACTCTTAATTTCCCGATTTGAAACCTCCACTTGACCGCTTGCTTGTGGATGATAGGGGGTAGTCACCTTGTGGTTAAATCCATATTTAGTAAGCAAAGAGTCAAAGGCCTTGTTGCAAAAATGGGACCCCCCATCACTAATGATAGCACGAGGGGTTCCAAACCCAGTGAAGATATTCCTTTTCAAAAATGCCACGAAACTCCGGGCTTCATTGTGGGGAAGAGCCACGGCTTCAACCCACTTTGACATATAATCCACCGCCACGAGAATATACGTGTTCCCACAAGAGCTTACAAACGGGCCCATGAAATCAATACCCCAAATATCAAAAATATCTACCTCGAGGATTGTATGGAGAGGCATCTCATCCCTTTTTGAAATCCTGCCAGCTCTTTGGCATGCATCACATTTCTTCACCAAATCGCTTGCATCTTGAAACAAAGTCGGCCAATAGAAGCCGTAACTTAAAACCTTTGACGCCGTCCTCACTCCCCCATGATGACCACCATAAGGAGAAGAGTGGCAAGCCTCCAATATGTTCATTTGCTCAGTCTCTAACACACATCTTTGAATTACCCCATACGTACAAATTTTGAACAAATACGGCTCATCCCAATAGAAATCTAAGCTATCCCACTTGAGTTTCTTCCTTTGGTTGGAAGAGAGCTCACACGGGACATTGCCGATCACTATGAAATTGGCGATGTATGCAAACCAAGGTACGTCACCCATAGAAATTGAAAGAAGTTGCCCATTGGGGAAAGCATCATTTATCTCAACACCATTGCTCGGTCTCCCTTCTTCCGCTAGCCGGGACAAATGATACGCGACTTGATTCTCACTCCCTTTTCTATCCACAATCTCTAGATCAAATTCCTGAAGGAGTAGTACCCATCTCATTAACCTTGCCTTCGAATCTTTCTTTGTCATCAAATACCTGAGGGCTGCATGGTCCGTATGTATGATCACCTTCGCCCCCATGAGATAGGGGCAAAATTTCTCCATCGCAAACACAATAGCCAAGAGCTTCTTTTCCGTCACCGTATAGTTTCTTTCGGCCTCATTCATTGTCTTGATCGCATATACACGGGATGAAACATTTTGTTGACTCTTTGGCCAAGCACTGCACCAACCGCTACATCACTTGCATCACACATAAGTTCAAAAGGCAATTCCCAATTGGGTGCGGTAATGATGGGAGTTGTGGTCAATCTGCATTTCAACTACTCAAAGGACTCCATACACCTCTCATCAAAGACGAACTTCACATCCTTTTCCAATAGTTTACAAAGCGGGTTCACAACTTTTGAAAAGTCCTTAATGAATCGCCGGTAGAACCCGGCGTAACCCAACAAACTCCTCACCCCTTTGACAGAAGTAGGGGAGGAAGCCTTGAGATCACCTCAATTTTCGCCTTATCGACTTCAATTCCATGTTTTGAGATTTTGTGACCCAACACAATGCCCTCTTGCACCATGAAGTGACACTTCTCCCAGTTTAGTACAAAATTGGTTTCCTCACATCATTTCAACACCTTGTCCAAGTTCACTAGGAATTCTTANCGGTGAAGATTGCCATCATACATCTTTGGAAGGTTGCCGGAGCATTGCAAAGTCCAAATGGCATTCTTGAGAAAGCGAATGTGCCATACGGACATGTAAAGGTTGTCTTTTCCTGATCATCCGAGGCAATGAGAATTTGATTGTACCCCGAGTAGCCATCAAGTAAACAATAATAAGTCTGGCCCGCTAAACGATCAAGAATTTGGTCCAAGAATGGTAGAGGGAAATGATCTTTTCTCGTGACCTTGTTGAGCT